>NKZI01001723.1:0-276657 GCA_002370645.1 Metschnikowia sp. 00-154.1 | reverse complement strand
CGCGGTAAAGTTGGGGAGCGGTTGATTTCAAATCTCCAGCTCGTACCGTAATGACTTCGCCCTTTGGGTGTTTAGCGGACCGTTTTCAGTGGAATGTCCTTCCTTTTGGTCTCTGCGATGCCCCACAAGTTTTCGGGTCTTACATGCCCGAACTTTTAAATGACTACCACTCATATTGCCGTGTGTATTTGGACGACATTCTTATTTTCAGTCCTGATCCTGAGAAACATACGCAACATGTCCGAGCCGTACTTGAAGTTCTCACTCGAAATCAACACGAAGTCAATTGGGATAAGTGTACCTTTTTCACTCCCCAGATAGAGTGGGTCGGTCATCTCATCAGTGCTAATGGCATCTCCGCCACTGACACGTTCAAAGGTCAAGTCGAAAACCTCGGCATACCGGTCAACAAACTGGACATCAAGGTCTTTCTAGGTCACGTAGGTTGTCTCCAGGAGTTGATCCCCAATTTTGCGCACAGGGCGCAACCGCTAACTGACCTTCTCGCCAATAAGGCAACTTTTGAATGGACCCCTACTTGTCAAGGAGCCTTTGAAGACTTAAAGCAGGCAATCGCCGAGATAGCACCTGTACAAGCCTTCGATCCATCCCTCCCCATTTAGGTAACACACGTTATAAAGAACATACCACAATGGCACTAGTGTATATAATATTAAATTACTGGATATACTAGCAACTAATTGGATATGCTTCTGTATAGTACTGTTCATAGTATTAGTGGACATTCGGCTGGATTATACATTGTCAGTCTTGGGGTATCAACCACCCAAATATATAGGCCCTACCATTCATAAAACGTAGGTCAGTTGACCAGTTTAGAATCCTGAGTTGAAGAGTTTTGAATTACAAAATCACAAATTTCAGGGGCTAACAGGAAGGTACAGATAACGCTGTCATAGTCAGGAACAGTCACGTCGTTGTTGGCTATTAACTCCAAGAGATATGGAGCACTAGTATTCATAGGTGCTTGTTTAGAAGTGTTAAGATGTGTTACTGATCTATACTAGAAGGTCCGTAGTATTCTGGTAAATGATGATGCCGCTCAACCAAGAGCGGACTCTCCTCTATATATACCTTTCCATCCTGGAATCCTACTTCCGGCACAGGACTTGTTAATACATTGTCTCTGAGGCAAACCTGACTCCTCCTGACCACCCGACCCAGTTGTAATGCTAGCCTTTGTTGAACTTGTGAGCCGTGACAATCATTGTGTGCAGGACACTATGGTTAGTATTATCCGCAGTACAGAGTGACAACANTTGTTGAACTTGTGAGCCGTGACAATCATTGTGTGCAGGACACTATGGTTAGTATTATCCGCAGTACAGAGTGACAACACTGAGTTGGGCAGATGGGCCAGGCTCACATGTGTCTACGACTATGGTGTGCAGATGAAACCAGGCGGGATGCATGATTAGTGAATTACTAATCATGCATGAGGTCGTATGACGTTCGGGAGGTCTCATCTGATGCACGATGATGTATAACGGGTGAGCTCGCTCCTCGGAACCAATGATGGTGAGGACCGGTAACGGGATTCCAAGAATAGAAATAGCCGGGACGATCGGGAAGGTTCCGATTGGAGCTCCGGAAAGCGATGAGCTCCGGATTGAATACAGGAATGAATTCTAAAGATATATATATATATATCTGGGATCCCGGCAATGTTTGAAAAGGCATCGATTGTGAGTATAGATCACTGACATCTAGTTTAGATAAAGAATATAAGTGATCTAAGATGAATACTGAAATACCATACTTGAGAGAACTATTGGAATCCAACGCCATAACAATTCCAGATTATTCGAGGGTTTATGCGAACGCTCAACAGCCTTCACTCATACGTTGTACTGCATGTAACATCTTGCCTGCACACACGAATTCGCGCATCTTGCATATTCAACAATAGTTGTAATTTGTTATGTAACTAGTTCTAGTCCAAAACTACTTGGAACTCCATACTGTATAACGTACTAAAGCCTGATGACTCACCTTTTTAGCAACGTAATTTTGGAGCAGTACGAGAATTAAAGAGAAAACCCGCGCATGAAGGAAGGTTATTCTATTGGCTTAGTCTTGAAATATGTAGCGTAGACGTTGGAGATGAGCCGCGGCTGCAAAAAAAGACCCGTACACCCGGATACCCCAGGCATTTTTGGCCTTCCATGTAAAAGAACAGTTTATTGGATTGAACTTATAAAGTTCTGGTGGTCACATATTTCAATTCCAACAATTATACTAGTGAAGCTTTTAAGTGAGAACTATGAGTTTGTAGGAGCCAGAGCGTGTGTCGTTTCCATGTTAGATTCTTGTTGTAACGTTAAGTACTAAAGTTATCTATATTCGTCAGCTGAAAAAGAGTGAAAACAATTGATTTTCAGTTAGTTACAATTATTGATATCTTAGTTCTTATATTTTTTGTTCGTAATAAGATTTTGGCCGGTATCGGCATCTCAATATCTTAAAGGTCTTTTCGTGTACTTGAGTACTGTGAAGAGAAATCACAATGGTATTATTGATTTTACTGAAGACTTTATAATATCATATTTTGTGTTTATAAAGCAATTCATTGACTTTCGTTCACATCTATGACTGTCTACTAATGCCTATCTTTGTCTATTAAATTAGTATGAGTACTATGTATCGCAGATTCTTCAATACGCATAGTACCCTATTGTTAGATCCGGGTTACTTCAGGTCATTCGCCGATGATTTTTCAAAAGGAGGGATCTGAGGTGCTTATATAGCTGTTCAAGAGAGGGTGCGCGCTGATGGCTGGCTGGTGGCTGGGTTGTAGCTCGCTGGGTACAAGGCCTTATACAAATTATCAGGCAGAGAGGCTTCATGATACCTATATAGGTAGAGCACTACCCATGGCGGATCTGACACCTATGGTGGTCGTTCATTTACCAAGAATGATAGACTTGTATAGATATAGGAAAACAGTTTTTTTGCGGCATTGTTAGATCCATCATAGGCAGGGTCCTGCCTATTAAGGTGTTATGAAGCCTCTCAGTCCGATTGTTACAATGGCCATTGCAAACGCCGTGTCACGACCATCGTTATATGAAGTACTATGATGGTCGTTCAGAATATTCTGGAACAGTCCTTACTATTGTCCTAGTGGGGAGTTTTTCGATGCCACGTTTCTCTCAAAGTTATTTAAGCTGCTTCGGTTTCTCTCTTTGAGGAACCATCAACGAACATAGTTTTACTTAGGCATAAATGTATTAAAGAACATATCAGGCATACTGCAGTTGTTCCGTTTTGAGCTAGAAAAAGCTTGAATATTACCAGGGAAAAGCCGGAAATCTCTATTTTTTACACCTGCAGAAACATGCAAGAAAGTACCAGCACTTTTTGGTCAATGGTGACAACTCAACACAGAACTATCTAAGGTTCATTTTTGATTTACTAAAATCGTGTCTATGTCTCTCTTCTTTATAGCAGTGAAGTACAATGATTCTTACGAATCAGACCATTCAAGGAAGTTGTCTGTAGTCCCTAAGCCCAAGACCATGGCTATGTCTTTGTGCCAATTGCCTCCTGCAAAATTTAGGTAAAAGATTAAATGGACCAGTAGCCCATTATTGTCTATACCTAGCCCTCTGTGTTTGAAGATCTTTACTTGACCTTTGATAGCGTCAATGTCAGCTCCAGGGACTACTAGGGTCGTTGTCCAAGTACGAGGAAAAATATTAGAAGAGCCCAAACGGGGCAGTGAAAAGTTCTGAACCATAAGAACCAACTATCCCTTTTCTATATTGTATTATATACCACCACATCTGATCTCCAAGTCGCAAGTAATTGAAGATGAAAATTAGCATTTCATACAGTCCAAAATTGAAACAATCACCCTTTAAACATACCTAACACCTGAAGCGATTGATGTAAAGTTTAACATACAACGTGGATATTCTGCATAGAGTGTTGAACTCTAGAGCAATTGTATAGTCAGGAGCGTTGAACTTGCAAATGTTCTAGCAAAGGATAAACGCAACAAGGAGGTGTAGTACTCTAGCACTGTAGTGTTCTCTGAAAGTGGTGTAGTAGTGGTGTAGTATATGACAATGGGTGCTAGTGGGAAGATTTTCTCCTGGTACTTTGTACGATGACTGAGGCAGGACGTTTATGGAATGGCCATTGTTAGGAGTAAAGGGTTAGGCTTTAAAGTTCCTGATTAAGTAGAGCACTATCTATGGTGGATCAAACACTTGGATTCTTGATACTGAAATGAACAGTTGGCCAATTAACTCACCCAGTATTTAGAGCCCAAAATTAAAACCAAGTTCTATTATGCTATGCTTAACGGTACCCTTCTTAACCAGCAACTGCTTTTCAACTTTTCTTGTGTACCGTTCCAAAAATGTAACAAAACGAAATGCAACCATTGCGGGAATTCAACCATTGTACAAAGACAAATTCAACAAAACACCCTTCTGGAAGGAAGAGAACCGGCATAATCATACTTATACCATACACTATGACCTCGTGACATATCTTATAACCTGGGAGTATTACAATAACTTTTTTAGTATTGTCTGGTACTATACAAGATCACACATGCAAAGCTACTAATTGATTGTGAGTACTCTATACCCCACTGGTACTATAACCTATTATGAACCGGCATGGTACACATGGAATGATGGGACACTCACCCAAAGGTTGACTGTTTGGTGGAAGACTGACAAAGTACACCCGGAACTCTTCACCTGGAGGCGTGCACGTCTTCATTTCATTTCGCCAGCCATTGCTTGTTAAGATGGAATATGTTATTTCAAAAACAAAACGGAAAGGAATTTTCAGGGCTTTCAACTTATGTTTTAGTATATATTGATATACATGGATATGTAAGTTGCACCTTACAAGACCAAGGTGTTGAACTTGCGGGACATCTGTACCTCATGATCACGTGCCAGCAGGCACATGAGCAGAGTTCAGGTTCACTTTTCCTACCGGAACGTGAATCGAGGAGCATGTGAGTGTTAGACTTAACACATGCTGTATGTGCGGATAAGCACATTTCTAACGCAAGGTGGAAATGGTCGCTAGGAGGAAATTACCGCTAGGAGGATTGTTCAAGACAACTTGCATATTGGCTGTTATGCAGGCCAATATGACTTGTCCTCTAAGGGGAAATCCGCGTCATTAAGACAGGGGGGATAATTAAATCAGTCACGGCGCCCCCAGTTTGAGTTGATAGGAATCTAACAAACGTTATCACCCTCCCACAATTGTAGGCTCAAAGCACTAAGTGCCAACACAAGCTGCGTAGACGTAGCGCGAAGGCAGTGTTGAACTTGTGGGACATGTGTCAACCTGTGAGTGCGGGCAACTGTGAAACATGTTGCCTGCAGGTCAACGACATCATACAGGCTTGAGATGATGTGGATATCTCCCACATGTTTCAGAGGTACATGGTGCAGATGAAACAGGGATATGTGCACGATGAGGACGTACACTTATCATGCACAGTCAATTACGGGACGCCGGTATCGGATGTGGGAGTCCCCAGGATTGACTATATATAGAGAGGATCCCGCTCTTGTTTGAGCGGTATCAATAAGAAGATTAAGATCACGGATATCAACTCTAAAGAAGACCATAAGCGTTTAAGATGATCACTGAAGTCCCACACTTAAGGGACTTGTTGAACTCCAACTTGATAACTGTTCCAGATTATGGGAGTGTATATCATAACTCTCAACAAAAACCCGTCACCTGCCGGGGACCGGCACATACCACATCACCGGTCTTTATGCAATAAATTTATGAAGTACCGTGACTCCGTGCATGCTAGGAAGTCATTAACAAGGGCTGTAATAAGTAATGTAATAGTTTCTTTTTAATTCATTTTTTTATCCCTTTTTGGTTCATTTTTTTGAGTTTAATTTTCTTGGCTGGTACTTATAAACCCAATTTCCAATTCTTATCTAAACCAAAAAAAAATCAGAAAAAATTATCAATCAAAATCAGAACCAAGCAAGAAAGTCAATCCAAGACAGAATCAATTTTTTAAAAAAAAAACCATAAAAATAAATGAAGTTGCTTGTCTTGTTGGTGGCCTTCGTTTTCACAGCCACAGTGCACGCAGACTACAACCGCCCATTGGTTCTAGTAGCAAAAGTTAACGGCGAATTCCACCCGCTTTCGCCCTTGAAAAAAGTTCTGGATTCATTCGATAATGAATTGGAATGGGGAAACCTTGTGGCCGTACCGCCGGAGTTCACTCCAGAGGGCAGCAATGGGCAGCTTTATACTCATTATCGTTCTAGGAAAAAGTACGTGGTCTTTAAAGACGGTAAGTTGTTTATATCTCTAAACAAAGATAATAAGAATGTCCTTCAATTTAATGATGAAAGTAAGTTGGTCAATCATAAATTGATCTCCTGCAAATCTCAAGCTTATAATAGTTTGCTTAAAGCAAAAGGTGCCTTGGCTAAGAAGTGTGAAAAAGCTGAAATCTACCTCTTGCCTTTTTACAACGAAACTAGGTCAGTTGTACTACCCGGAAATGGACCAGATGTTAAAACAAAGACTTCCTTGTCGGTTCCTCCAAATCATCCCCGGGCCTTGTTCGCCTATGACAGCGGGACATGGTGCCCGCTCACCATCGTTTATTCGGGTCCGAACGAATCATCGTATGAAATGATTTGTAGTATGCGCTTGAACTTTCCAGTTGAGTTTGAGCGGGATATCCAAGGACAAGAAGAGCATCTTGTTAGTATGCACAAAGATATCCAGGGATACGCGTGTTTTGAAGGGATTTTGGCTTCACTCAAAAAAGAACCATGTGCGGAACAAGTAACTTTGGATAACAATAATAAGGTTGTTGGAAAGGAGGTTTATGTCTGCGATTTCGGTCAGGTATATCTTCTGAAGTATCACCTTGATTGTCGACCAGTTGATATCTATCTTTTGCATTACGACAGAACGACAAATTCTCCCGTCTGGGATACGTCTGTTTCAAAACTTCTACTTGGACCTGGACCTCCAATAACTGGTAATGATAGCCATCAGTTGCGTCGGTAGGGGACTCAA
This sequence comes from Metschnikowia sp. 00-154.1, assembly GCA_002370645.1. Taxonomy (NCBI): domain Eukaryota; kingdom Fungi; phylum Ascomycota; class Pichiomycetes; order Serinales; family Metschnikowiaceae; genus Metschnikowia; species Metschnikowia sp. 00-154.1. Next base: position 269,592 of record NKZI01001723.1, on the reverse strand, counting down.
AATAATATAGAGTTACCGAAAAACAATATATCTGCCTTGGACACTAATCTAGATAGAAACTCTGAACCTGCGAAAAGTATTATTTAAATGCACAATCCTGGTACGGCGTTCGCTCAAGGGCCTGCGAGTATACCTCAGCATCCTGTTGCTGAACCTAGAATATCTGTGACTGCACCTGCGAATCCTGTGGCTAAAGCTGAGAAACCTGATGAAGCTGGCAAACGCTTGGATCAGCTCAATGCAAAATCTAGGCCTGAAAGTACGGAAGATGAACTGAGTGATGTTTATCGGGTAAGTGTCTCTAAGGTATGGAGCAATGTGTCTGACATTCGGATTCCAAAGATCAAATCTTCTGGACTCAACATTAAAAATTCTGGAATGGAGGTGTTTTGTTTAGTGCGGGACACTCAGAAGAGAAAGTCAAGATAAAAGAAACTCCAAGCCTTTTTAAGACCAGGAGCAAGCTTGTGGCCAAAAAGAAGATTTTGGTCAGAAACAATATTTTAGTCAAAAAGAACGATCCAAGCCAATTTAGTCAAAAGCTTTAAAGCCAAGCAAGCCACAAGCTTCCAACGTAAAAAGGTTGATGAGGCCAAAGGTGTTGACAATTCTGGTAATAGTAAGAAAGTTAGAATACTCAAATTGGCACCAACTCCATTCCAAAGCCTTGCATTGCTCCAATCGTCAATGAGGCTTCCAAGATTGCTCTTGGTGCATTTATTGTGGGCTTCACTCCTTTGTTGTTATAGTCATTGATGAATATCTGGATACATATAACGAGCGACAAAGTTGCTCTTATAAGAGACTATGGGATCAGCTCAGTCGGAGTACAGGATGTTCAAGGATTTTTTAGTGTAGTTTAGATACAGATAAGAATAGAAGTGACTGAGATGATTACTGAAGTTCCACAACTATATGATGTCCTTAGGTAACCAATGAAATAACCGTTCCAATTTATGCGAAGGTAGATCATATATCGCAACATTTTTCGCGTTGGCAAGCGACTTGCATGCAAAGTAAACTGCAAAATACAACAAAAATACCTGATCTAGTCTCTTTAAATCTTTACCTTCGAAGAATTTATGAAAAACAAAATTAAATTGAAGACTCAAGAATTACAGTCACTAAGAATTGAAAGCTTTCTCCTGTAGTAAGAGGAGTTGGCCAGCCATAAAGTCATCAAGATCAGAGTATTCGTATGAGTAGAGTCTTCTTATAAGAACACTCAGTCTGGAACAAAATGATGATATAATATCCTAGTTTGAAATCATATTTCCAGCCTGTATTGCTGCCATAAAGTTAATTGTCTCCCAATATTCATCAAGAGCGTCATTTGCAACCCCTAAGTCCCTAAATTTGAATCATTCGTCGACTTTAACCTTGAACTTAGCAACCGTAGGTCTATTCACACTAAGGACTAATAAAATGGACGAATACCACTCAGCTTTCACAGCTCTTAGAAATGGGATGCTGATCTCCTCCACTTCCTCTTTTTCGGTGACTTTAACTTGGGCCATTGAAACTTCATTTCTCTCCAAATCAACGTTTAAGTAGACATTTTGGAGAAACAAATTTGTCAAAAAAGCATTTGGAAATTACTTTTCGGAATCGTACGCCAAAACTCCTAAGTAACATATTTCCTTGCGGTTTCTTTCGACTAAGTAGTGTTATGTTCTTTTAATACATTTATGCCTAAACTCTTATATTCGTTGATGGTTCCTCAAAGAGAGGAACCGAGGTGGTTTATATAACTTTGAGAGAAGCGTGGAACCGAAAAACTCTCCACCAGAACAATGTTAAGGATTGTTCTGGAATATTCGAAAGGGGCCATCTATGCACGAAGTGCTCTGATGGCCAAACGCCGTATCACCATTGGAACAATCGGACTGAGAGGCTTCATAATACCTTCATAGGCAGGGCCCTGCCTATGGTGGATCTAACAAGTGGCGTATTAGAACCTTTATAATAATGCCAGAAAAGTCGGAGACTATGTTTCCAGTACTGTTCCTGTATGCGCAATCCACATTGTAAACACCTTCAGATGCCCAATACGCTCCCATCTTCAGTTCAACCAAAGAAAGATATACATTTTCCGGTAATTCTTGAAAAGTACCACCCAATTGTAAATTGGCTTCGATTGGCTCGTTCAAAAGGATTACTTTCTGATTAGAGTTATCCAATTATATATTGTTAAGAACAACAGATAGGTCAATTCGCTTGGACTATTTGCGTATGCGCACCATCGGAACGGTTTGCAAGTTTCCAACATACTTCGCGTGATCAACGGCACCAAATAAAATAGAGCCATTTCCAGGATCTCCTCCGTTTAAGAACAAAGAGTAAGTCATTGTTTTGATATAACCAGTATCTTTCAAAGCTATCGGGAAGGTTACATACTGCTCTCCGTTTGGCACATTCATGTAAGTACTATCTATCAGCCCAAGGCCCAAATACCCATGTTTATATGGCGTTGTATCGACCACACCAAACATCATCTTCACCATTGTTTTTGATGTTCCAACCTTATCAGAGCCCCAAACACCTTGAGAAGACCCCGAGTCGATATACTTAAAAGAAAAGAGAGGATTTGCTTCATAGAGCTTGAAAGTCTTGGGCTTGGCTTTGTTGAAGGTGCCCAAGACCTTGCAATCGCTTGCGTCTCGCTTAATTAGACCCGAATAACTGGATATTCGTTTTTCTGATTCCTTTGCTTTTCCAGCCCCACTAGTTTGCTTCACTACGAAACTTCGTGAGTCCTTTGGGTTGTGATTCGGGATATCACGTTTGAACTGTATGTCTCTTTTCATTTTGTTTTCACAAATCACTTTGCTACTCATCACCCATGTATCAGGCGATAGAATATTTACAAGAACCTCAATAATTTATTCTCTGGAGCCCATATAAAGTTCGGTGTAATACTCGTCATCTCAGACGAATCGGGGGAGACTGAAAAAGTCATTATTCCACTTGGTCAAGTCAGACCTCATGTAAGAAGAGCCACTAACATGTGGCTTTCCGTAGGAAATTGGGAAGCCCATTTGGAAGTCTTTTTGATGTTTCTCAGATGGCTCATCGATCAGGGATAAGCTAGCAGCCGAGGCTCTTACTTCCAGTCGTGCGAGATGCGCGGACCCAAAGATCGGCGATTTTCTATGGAGGCATTCCACTTCCCAAGCATTCGTGCGTTGCAGCAGAAGTTACTCTCTTGCACTATGATCCAAAGACTAGGTTTGTGGTGAAGAAGGATGCTGCATTGGCCGAAGAATCTTAAACCAAGTTGGGAGTCATTCATTTATTTTCACACAGAACAATTCCTTCAGATCCCTTTATCTTCATCTTCACTCATTTAACCGTATCTAATCATTCACTTTTCAATATTCACTATGATAACTTGTTGGGGGAGTTAATAATCAGAATAATAACTAGTCATAGCAATAACTAGCCATTAAATATTTAGTCAATGTGATTACTACTCATTCATTTCATCTACACCTTCATTCACTCATTCTCATTCCTTCCTTCCTTCCTTCATCCACATTCACTCATTCACTCATTATACTACTCATTAAAGCACAAACCTCTGATCATCTGCAGATAGTGTTGATGAGAAAATTGAGTCCTTTTTTGGCGCACTACTTCTGGTGCTTCTTATCGGTCTTAGAGTTGATGAAGTTCTGTGTGCTGGAAAATTTACCGGGGATAGGGCTCGGCTTGTCCTGATAAGTCTGTATTTTGATGTTGGTGTCTGTGTATCCGTACTGGATTGAGAAGAGACCTAGGTAGTTACATTTAAATCTATTCCGGTAAATATAGATTGTAGTAGTGAGTAGTTACAGGAATTTTAGGTTGGAAGCACTGGTCTTTGAAAATTGGAATAGAGAAATTAGCGAGTAATGTGACTGTGGCAGGGAGTATGGTGATAGTCTCAGAGAGTGAGAAGTCAGTACTATAACTAGAGCACTAGTGTTGTATTCGGGTTAAGTCAGGTACTCGGTTATCTATGTTCATTTGCCGAGGATTCTCTCGAGGGAGAAATTAGGCTACTTAATTAATTGAGAATGGCCTCGCCTAGTTAAGCGATTGTTGCTAGGTGCAAGCGGGGAAACTTTCCATATTCCATCCTGGTACATCGTACAATGGTGGTAGACGAGCGGCGTTATGGAATGGCTATTGTTGAGATTAGACAGCGTAGGCTCAAAATGCCTCAGTAAGTAAAGCACTACCCATGGTAGATCTAACAGGGCATGAGATAGGTGATAACATGACCATTAACTTATATATATTAAAGCAATGCTTTTTTTTTTGATTTCTGGATGTACCGTTTAATAAATTGGGAAGTTTTTATGCTGAAAATGTTTAATCCGAGGAATTATTTCTAGAAATAGTTGTGTTACTGTCCGTCCCAGCAACTGGACCTTGCTCAAGCCTAGTATGCAGCAGCGCGAAACTCTACAGGGTATGTCACACGCACTACGTAAGCCAACCACGTTTCTTCCACACCATTGGTAATCCTGGCCCCCACATATATATTTAAGGTCGATACATTTCTTTGGTGTTCACAATGAATGGTGCTCTTGGAAACGGCTTGTTCAACTCCACGCTCATAGAAACTGATTTGGATGGGAATATCCTCAACAATGCAGAAATGCCCCAATGGTTTCGGGATATGATAGATCGGGCCTTCTCGAATAGCGGCATACGGAGATACAAAAAGGTGGCCTCCAGGGAAGCCATTGCTTCCTTAAAGGACATTCCTTTGGAGGATTTGTCCGATAAAACATGCCCAATCTGCTACGATCCATATGTCAGCGAGCAAAATAAGAAAAAGAAGTTCAACTGCGGTAGCTCCAGCCATAGCGACGGCGGCAAAAAGGCCCAGATCTCCCAACTAGATAAAGCCTTCGAGGTAGATTGCCCTCAAGCTGCTAAGTTGGATGCTCTTACAGAACCTTTTCTGAAACTTGGGTTGGTGGTTCCGTCACAGAAACTCGACTCCAAGTTTAACGACCCTTCATTGCTCTTGCCCGTTGATTCCGGTGCAAAGGCTCATATCCGAGTACCCCCAGTCAAGCTCATAACCAGAGACTCCATCACACAAAATGATATGTTCCCGCAATTGTCTAAACTGAATCCACCTCTCGTGGATCCTTCCAAATGCCTGCACACACCCGTGGCTATGCCCAACTGTGGTCACGTCTTCGGTAAGCCATGCATCAGCGAGTGGTTGAGTGGCCACGTGAGCTGTCCACTCTGCAGAAAAGAAGTTGAGTCACTTACTGAATCCGATCCGGTATCGAAGAAGATTGCGGTGATCAAAGCTAACTGCAACTTTCTATTTATCGACGATAGAGACTTACTTATAGAGCACATTGCCAAGCATCTGACGGACGTTTTGAACCCATTCAGAAAACCATTCAACCCTCTGATCATCCCATTAACTGATACAGCAGTACCTCAAGCATGGGCCACCCCAGGGTATCCTGCATCGTTGGCACCATCGAGGCCCTCCACATCGCCTGATCCCGAGCTAATAATGACCCGGAAGTACCCTTTATCCCAATTTGCGGGAGATGCTATGATACGGCCCAATGTCAGTGCCATACCTGTAATCCGTCGTATCCGCCAGCCAAGCAACACTGTCAACAACAGCAATGCGAACACTACTCCAAACACTGCTGGTTCCAACAGTGAACCCAGACCCACATAGAACCATGGTGACATAAAGTAAGCCAAAAAAGCAAAGCAAGAACAATTATTATATTGTCATGAAGCACGACTAATGATACGTTATAAATGATTACTTGATAAATGATTACTTGATAAATGATTACTTGATAAATGATTACTTCATAAATGATTACTTGATAAATGATTACGTGATAAATGATTACTTGATACCTATTTAATATCTGATTACTGGATTACTGGAATTTCTACTGAATTGATGACAACTTGGTTGTTTATTAATGATTGTTGGCGAATTGTTGACTAATTATTGACTTGTCGTCAATTGAGTATTGCTGATGGTTTCTGTTTGGCATTGTTTGATAATTTGTGGTAGCTTGGCATGTTGACGCACGTGGTATGTCTGCTTACTAAAGACAGGTTGCGAGAATAATGAATTCTTGAGGACGACGATGAACCGGTTCTAGAAAGAAAGCATACAATGCCGCACGCGTCGCGCCAAATATGCGTACAAGTAAGCAGTGCAAATGGATCTCCAATTCTATTGTCGCTCCATTTAGTGTATTGTATTCAAGCGTAGCGAGTAACAAAGGAAAAAAGCGAGCTGGCTTAGGCGAGGTGCGTAATCGAAGTAATTAGTGTGGCCGCGAACCTAGACCAATGGACGATTTTCCTGGCATAGCCTGCGCACAGACGCCGCATCACGTGGCAGCATTATGCTGCGATGAATGCTCTGCTTCACACTTCATGGCATTTGTTCACCAGAAACTTATGATTAGACTCCGTTTATACTCGTTGTATCATGTCAATGAACAGTCAAATACGATCTTTTATCCATCAACATAACCTGAATCTCGGCAAAAATGCTCCTGCCAACACTAGAGGCCACCCGGCGGGCTCCTACGGAGGGGATGGCACGAAAATACCCCGAAAAAGCCCCTCTGAGAAACGCCAGGAGAGAGCAGAGTCCTCCAGTACCCAAACGAAATTCCAATGTATAAAGAGCAAACGCGAGGCTCAAAGCTCCAAGGCCGGTCCCCGGATGTTTCCCTTGAATCAGTGCACCAACTTCGCCCTTCATGACACAAAGCACTCCGTCCGGATGTCGGTGAAATATGCCGTGCAAGATTACGCGTCTAACCTGAAGCAGCTGGACTCCAGTGATGAGCTCGAGAGCAGTTATACCGAGGAAATGGAGGAGCTTGTCAAGAACTACACCACCCAACCTCAGCCGTCTATCGCAGAAGACATAGAACGGGCCGAAAGTTTCGACCTGTCCCTGGATATGGATCTATCATGCTCGCCAATAAATTTGCAGCTGCTGAACAAGTACTTGGATACAAGTATTTATGATTTGGGAAGTGGTCGAAGCTGCACCCAAGAGATACGTGGCTCGTCCGACTCTGTGAATTCTATGCCATCTATATCTAGCCTCAAGCCTGGATCATCAGATGAATCTTCTATTACATGCGGTTTCAATAAGATGCTCAACGAGAAGATGTCGGTGTATATCCAGGAGAAGTTTGCACAGAGCCATCTCAAGAATACACTCACGAGCTTTGAGAAGAAGGCAGAAATAGAGGCTATTGAGGAGGCCGTGATATTCTGTACGAATTTGTTTCTACAAGAGTTCAAATCCTCGGATCCTGGTGTCATATGTAAAGAGTTTCACGAGCTCAGGGAATGCGGTGAACTCAAGGAACTACTCCACGATATCTTCCGAGACTTGATTGAAAAAATCGAGAGTCTGAATTTCGACCAGTTCCAGGATTTTGTCATTGAGTCTATGACCTCTAACCGGGCATCGCAAAAAACGGAGAATCCAGAGATCTACGATAAATTCGTTGGCATATGGGCTCTCAACAATGAGTCTTTCCTAGAAATCGACCTTGAGATCTTGCTCATGTATTGCGACCTGGGCCAGGAACGGCAATTCTCCTACTTCACCTCCGCAGAACGGTTCTACAATGAGTTAGAGGAGGCTGCGGTGAGAATGAACCTCGTCAAGTTTTTTTATACCTACAAGTGGGAATTGGTGAAGCAACGAAAGAAGAAGGTCGACAGAAATAATATCCTCAACGATCTAGATCATATGCAAGACCTTCTAGCCGATGGGATCGACAACTACTCCAAGGATCTACAGAAGCAGATGGGGCATCTCAGAATACGTGAAGACCCTGGCAATCAGACGACAGACACCCAAAGCAAGAGCCTTGAATACGTTGATTCAAGCCCCTCCAATCAAGCTGATTCCCTTTGCACATCGGCCAGAAAGAAGAAATCTCTTCGTTTCACCGATGAGGTCTGTGTGGGGTAAACAAATTTTAACTACACAGCGTTCGTTGCGGTCACGTGAGTTGATGCGAGATATGCCAATAATGCAAAGTCAGTATATCTGGGCCAAACTTTGGGTGTTGGCATGAGTCCAGGGAACGTTTTGAGTTGTTCCCCAACCCTAGCCAAGACTTCTTGAGCGCGTTGCCCATTTCCGAGTTAGGCTCTCCAGCAGAAGAGGAGAAGACCTTTCGCGCTTTACAATTTCATACATCGTATAGCCGCACTCATCCATTCCTCACACCTTCACAAATTCCACACATCTTACGCTCATCACTCGTAAGGACGGCCAATATCAGCGGGGAACCAAATGGTCGAAAAACAGGACTCGCTTCCCCAAATAAAGCAAGAGCCCCGCCGCAAGAAGCGGCGCGACATGGGCACCTATGCCTGCTCCAGTTGCCCAAAGGTGTTTACTAGATCTGATCATCTTGCACGGCACTATCTTAACCACCAGCCAAAAGAGGTCTATGTTTGTGACTATGTCATAACGAGCCACAAAGGCTTGAAGCGGACCTGTGGCAAGACTTTTGTAAGGAAGGATCTACGAGAACGACACTACCGGAGACATTTGATCGACAAGCCAGATGAAGAAATTCATGAACCGTTGGAGAATGAAACCAATGGAAGAAGCAAAGATACTGCACAAGGCCTGTCTTCTCTGGATCACGCCACACTGGCTAACCCTCATAACCAGGGTCCAAATCCACAGTACCCTGGGATCCAGGGCCCAAATGCCCAAGAAACAAAAGCCATCGTTCTTGGGACCGGGAACAAGAACCCTCCATTACAAGGACCACAGCAAGTACCTCCCACTGAGCATGTTCCTCAAGTTGTTCCGTATGCAAACCACGTTCCTGCAAACCACCATCCAGCAAATCACCATCCAGCAAATCACCATCCAGCAAATCACGTTCCAGCAAATCACGTTCCAGGGAACCAACTTCATGCGAATCATGCTCCCCCAAACCATGCTCCCGCAAACTCTGGATACCAGAAGCCATTCCAATTCCAACCGCCTGGCCAAGGACAAAACTCGCCTCTTTCGCAGGTATATCCTCAACCGTTCCAGATGCACTTCAATCATCAGCAGCAACATTTCCCACATGGCTCACCTCCAATGTCCATGCCTCTCCAACACCCACGTGAGATCTCATCACATCCAAATATTCCCAATGGCCACCAACGGTTCCCAAATGCTGCGAAGGCGCACGCTTATGCTCCTGAAGAGCTCAACCCTCTAGATCCCAATACAGTCAACCCCCATGATTTAATGTGCAACTACGTGCCGCAGCCGTCTAATGATATTTTATCGTGGTTGTTTTTGGAGTCTCCGGAACTGAACAGACACGATCAGTACCATGTTCCCATTATGGGCTCCACTCCTGCTTCCATGACGTCTGATTTCAACTCTGGAAATGGTCTTCCGTCGCCTGCTAATCCTCCATACTCGAACACACGCAATATGAGCTTCCCTGAAAATAACCCAGAGCTTGGAGTTACGCAAAACTTTGTCGATCCTATGCTCAACATCGGGCTCCAAGATTTGAATTACTTTCTGAATAATGATAATCCTTTGGAGGAGGCTTTCAACCCTTCTCCGGTGAACCATAACTTCAAGCATGTGGGCCGTGCATCTGTTGTCTCCAGCTCTCCAACCAACACTAATGAATCGCAGACTCCAAAATCCATTTCTGAAAAATCCCAGAGTGAATTAGCAAAGCCATCTGTGAAGGATCGACTCACAAATCATTTTCATCGTGTTAATTTGGCACACAACTCGCACTTGTATGTGGATGAACTGATTCTAAAGTCTTGGCTTGAAACCTTTACTGATGTCTCTCGTAAGAGCATGCAAAGAGTGTTTCAACTTAAGAATGAGACCGAAGGGCCGTTTAATCTTATCAACAGATTATCTTATTACTTGCATGTCTATTGGGAGGTATTTCACCCGAAGTTCTCCATCTTGCATCGGCCTTCTTTCGATACCCGAACAGTACAACCTTTCTTGATATTTGCTATGATCTGTGTTGGTGCTATGTATTGTACGTCCCTACCGGAACAAGTACTGGACCGGAGGTCTTCTCCAGAGTTCAAGTTCTGCATGCTTGTGGCAGCACCTTTGCGGTTCAAGCTATTTCAACATCGGGACTTCAAAACCCCTATCAAAGTGTGGATATTGCAAACTTTGAACTTGCTAGAATGGAGTGAAAAGAATTATCTCCTGAGACATATGCATGAGCGGGCTCATATACACCACGGAACAACAGTCCAATTGTTGCGTCGGTCGCCGTTTTTAGGAGGAAATCCCGAGAATACGCAGAAGCATGGAAACACTTCGTCTGCCGACAGCGGCTTTAGTGGAAGCGAAGAAGACAACTCAGATGCAGGCGTGTCGATGGACATTGATGCCAATGAGGCCATTGATAGCGATGCAAGTCTTTTTGAGAAATGGGTGGAATCAGAGTCAATGAAGAGAATCACGTTTATGACTTTCTACTTGGATATTACCGATTACATCAAGTTTCGCCATAATCCGCAAATACCCTTCTTTCAGCTTCAATTCTTGAATCTTCCGTGTGATGACGAGAAGCTATGGGATTGCGATGAAGTCAATGGGTCTTTCAAGAAGTTGTTGAAGAAGCAAAAAAGTCTTCAAAAGCCTAGCTCTCTTGGAAGTAGCTCTCGCTCTTTGGAGGGTGTGAGGGCAGGGATGAACTTCCTTACTGCACTCAAGCGGCTCATTAAGCCATCTCGACAGAATCAGTCTTGCAGGAAGTTATCCATGTTCACGAAAAGCATTTTGTTTGGTGGAATAACTTCTGTGATGCACCAAGTGCAACAAGCTGAACTACAGAATAGTTTCACGTTTTTGGTGTCAAATGCAAGAATGAAAAAGAACACTTTCTGGAAGGAGGTTATAGTCAAAGCATTGGATTACTGTGAAGTTCAGAATGATACGGTTTACAACGCACATATTTCACCAGATCCTTCGTTTTTCGTGCTTAAAGGTCAATGTCGATTCCCGATGTATCACCTCATACACATCATTGGCTTGTCGGATGTTAACCATTACGATATTGCTATTTTCGGAGGCTCTTCTCAAAACATGAGTGTGAAAGCAACTTTTAAGGACTACAACATTGTCAAAAGAAAATTGACCACTCTTTGGCAAGTATCCAACAAACAGGCCAGTGATATGAGCAACTACAGAAGTGTCATTCATTGCTACTGGCTCCTCTGGGGCCTCATGTTGAAACCCATGGACGCTAACGAAAGTGGCACAGTGAATGTTGCGAAGTATGTGTGGTCGACAGACCAGGACTATTACGATATTATGTACCCGATCAGTGTGTCCATGTTAGTTCTTTGGTGCTATACGTTTACCGTATGCGGAGCTGAATCGTCCAAATTCGAAGATGCAGGCTTAGACGTCCAACTGGCCGATAAGATGGATTTGGAGCAGATCAAAGGCTTGGTTGCAGAGGGAGGATACGAATACTTGTATCGAATCCGCGAGGAATTTAGAACACACATCCAGAATGAAGGGTTCACTTTGGACTATTTGCTTCATACTGGCAAAGGAAACGGAAGACTGGTGCCACCACACGAAGCAGTAGTAGTGTACTGTGGCTTATTGCAAAAAATTACAAACAAGGAAAATATCAGCGGACTTTGCCTTTTGGTGGGCAACGAGTTGCTCAAAAGCCAGTGGGAGATCATCCGGGAAAATGCCAAGCTAATCATCAACTGTGGCCTCCGGTCTCTTGGTAAGGCAAGCATCCATTGTCCCGATCTATTCAATGATGTTGATTGATTCATGAAAATTTAATAATAATATAATGCATTTTACGAACGTTAATTATATTGGATAGCGCTGACTATACCACTGTAAGTATGCTAAAAAGAATCAGAAATGAAGAGAAGAGAAGATGCGGAAGGTGAAATGCGTGAGGTTAGACCAACAAAACAGCATTCACACATCCATCTCTATCTGGCTCATTGGTGATCTGTGCATACTTACCCCAAACAACCTTACCTCCTGCAGTGACCAAACCCAACTCGGACACATTGACTTCAATGATCGTACCCTTGGTGAGCACTCCCAATTGGGTGTACATGGGAGATTGTGGGTTCTTCTTGACACTCAAGATTGGAAGGAACACGGTAACCTTTAATTCAGGGTGGGTTACGTTGGCCTTCTTTTGTCTTAAAGCAGAAGGACGGATGATTCTCTCCATCTTAACGGGTCTCCGCGTGAATCCCTCTCCCACAAATGTATGCTTTGTAATCATTCTCTTCCACGACTTGGACTTGGACTTACCTGTCTTTATAACCTTGAAAGTCTCCTCTTCGGAAATACCTCTGACTTTGGGCAAAGGCACCGAGAATTTGTCTGCTTTCTCCATCCTCTTTTGCTTGATACTGGAAGAGATGGCCTTGGCGGTGTTGTTTGTTTCACGATCCAACAAATATGTAGGCAAAGCTTCTCCATCGTCTTGTTTTGGAGTAGCGGGACCCTTGACCTTGGACTCCTGGTGAGCCTTGATCTTCTTCTTCATAGCCACCTTCTCAGCATATCTCTTCTTGGCAAACTGCTTACCTCTCCATCCCTTCAAGTTTTGGGCGTCCTTAGCAACTCTGTGGCCCTCTCTGGCGGCCTTTTTCCGCTTTCTCTCCTCGTAATCTAAGCGTCTACCATGTTGCTTGATATGCTGCTCAATATATTCGTTTTGAGGCATGGCGGTGTTTAGTAGTCGGAAAATTCGTGGAGTAAAAAAAGATGAGATGAGATACGAGCGCACCCGTACACCCACGTCACTCCCTCAGTAGACCCTACCTGCTACTACAGTTTTGTGATGAGCTGGGATTGATTTTGAGATAACGAGTTAAATTCTTTTCAATGCCCCTCTTTGACTCTACACTTAAACCGGTTTTTTTCTCAGACTTTTTCTACATCAAGCGAGTTAACTCTAAAAAGTGGTTATATGCAGGTTTTATCCATTTTAATTCAAAAATGTCTCCATTCCAATATTTTCAAGGTCTTATAATCATAAAAGCAAATAGACTTTCTTAAATGACCACCTGGTTGCTAGCTGTAGTTCCCTTGGAGAATATGTGGATACATATTTTTCGCGATGCTCATCATCTTTTTTTACTCGAACTAATCTCAGAGTCACCCTTTATACCTATAAACCCCATTCTTAAGGGCCCTACAAAATGTCCACATTAGACCAGCACGTCACAGCAATCATAGCGTCCTTAAAGCAGACAATTCTGTCGGTCGATTCTGCTCAAAGCACCTATGTTGATGAGGCCGAGCTCTTGATTCCAGCCATGGTCAAGCAAGTATTGCAAAAGTCCAACACAGAGTTGGAAGGAGTCTCGTTGTTGGCATTGAAAAACAATGCACTCTTATCATATCTTGAAAACTTGGTATTGATAATCTTGGCTCATCTAGAAAGACTAGAAAACGAGTCGTCTGCTGAAGACGTCAAGGCCAAAGTGGTGGAATCAGCCATCAAACAACGTGTCACGTTGGAGAAAGGTGTTAAACCTTTGGAAAAGAAGTTATCGTACCAGCTAGATAAGATGGTTAGAGCATTCCACAGAATGGAGGAGGAGAATGCTAAGTTGGAACAGAAAATGAAGGAAAAGGAGGTCTTGGCAGAGCAGCATGGTGTTTCAGCATCCGAGTCAGGTTCCGACTCCGACTCTGAAGACTCTGATGATGCCCTCTCTTATAAGCCCGATGCAGCAGCCTTGGCCAAAATGGTGCCCAAGAGCAAAAGACTCCAGAGCAACGGAAAGCCTTCTAAGGAAGCTGAGAAGGGAGACAAGTATCAGCCACCCAAGATCTCTGCAGTTGCACCACCTACCAACTTTGACGACCGTGGATCAGGCAGGAAGTCAAACAGAAAACTCCAGAGTATGGAGGAGTATTTGGCCGAGAACTCAGACTTGCCCCAGACAGAGAACTCCATTGGTTCTACTATCATGGATAATGGTAGAGGTGGAGACAGAACAGGAAAGGATAAGGAAAAGGACAAAGAGGTACAGCGCTACGAAGAGAGCAATTTCACCAGATTGCCCCATACTGCCACCAAGAAGACCCACAGACAGCGAATGGCCGAAAGAGTCAACCACTTTGCTGGTGAAGATTGGTCTATGTTCAATAACAAGAGACTGCTCAAAGAAGGAACTTCTAGAAGGAAACAATCGGGATCCACGTGGGATAGAGTAAAAAGACAGCGTAACTAAAACTATCGGTTTTATAATAAATGCATATCAATTGAAGTGAGGACTATGTAAGTGGAAAGAAAATCCAACTCGCTGGCTTCCTGGCCTGCTGGACTGATGTCCAGTTAGTTAGCAAGTTTAAGGCTTATCCAAAAGACAGGTAATAGCGCTTGCTCTGGTTGAATGGAGAGCTATCATCAGCGCTGAAACCGGCAAGTCCATAAACTTGGCCGGTGGAGTTATTGTATGACAAAGGGGTGGGGTGGTATTGCAGAGCTTCGATCCCAACTTTCAATTTTTGATGGCCTGCCATTTGCTTGCGTCCAATGGTAGGAACTTGATTAAAATTGAAGGCCAGGTATTGTTCTGTGGCTGGCCGATGCTGACGACGCATGTATTGCGTACTGTCATATACCAGCCCAGATTGCGATCTGTTGAGAAGGGAAGAGCTCATTGACGCAGAATACTGCTGTCCTGGGTATAAAACATCTTTGGTGCTCTCGAGAGCTGCCGGCGACACGTTGGCGCCTAAAGTGGCATGATTAGTATGATTCGCATGGATATGTTTTGAATCGTTCACTGGAACCAAAGGCTTACTTTGATTCCTAATGATAGACTGGCGAGACTGATTCGAAGGATTGAAATGTTCAAATTCCATATAGTTTTTTCCTTGAAAAAAAGGCTGGTTCATATGCTGTTGATAGTCACCACGCCATTCCAATGACTCTGGTTTCACTGTGGCATTCTTGATGTTCAAATTCGTCATTGACTGAGTCAACTCGCGAAACTGATACCGCTGATTGCCTTTGTAAGAGTCAAGAGAGCTTTCAAGGTTGGAATCTCTGAAGCCTGAGCGCTTTTGTTGAGGAATGTACCTCTGTTTTTGGGAGGAGACATGCGACGGCTTCCAGGCATCTTTGTTGGTAACTTTGGAATGTGGCTTGTTAGAGCCGTTCAACATCGTGTTCATTTTCATTTGTATTCTCTTGCCAAAAGGAGACGTAATCTGGCAATTATAGAGCCACTTCTTGATGATTTGAACCTGCAAAGTGTCGATAGACGACTGGAAATATTCATCCAAGAGAGTGCCCAAAGCTGGTAAGATTACCCTTTCGCCCGAGGATGACTCCGAGAAGTAAACGCCATTAGGATTAATCAAGATATCAATAAGAGTCTGGATCACGTAATTGCCATAAGGATCATTCACGATCTTGTTCAAATCAGAATTGAAAATACAATGAATCATGGTAAACTTCAAGTTGGAAAACGTGATACCTTCCGATGCCGGGGAAAGATCTGTTTTTGGCTTGAGTTTGTACTCATTGGCGTAGCAGTTCTTTAAGAGCTTCTCGATGACATTGGACGAGAACTTCAGGGTACATAAACCCCAGATGCCGCACTTGGAGATGTTCTCAAACAACTTGACATTCACATCAATGGAGTTAGTCGAGATCAAGTACTGCAAGACATAGTTGCCGAACTGGTCATTGGCGAGTCGCACGAAGTTGGAGTACTTTAAGATGACGTTGGAAAACTTCACACGTTGTGCTTCATTAACATGATTCAAGCATTTCTGTAACACACAACAGCCATGCTTATGAGTAGCAACCACCAATAAATCTCGAGTGATGGCATCATATATGAACTGACAGTTTTCGGGGGAATACTTGTT
The DNA here is from genome assembly GCA_002370645.1 of Metschnikowia sp. 00-154.1. Classification (NCBI taxonomy): domain Eukaryota; kingdom Fungi; phylum Ascomycota; class Pichiomycetes; order Serinales; family Metschnikowiaceae; genus Metschnikowia; species Metschnikowia sp. 00-154.1. The sequence goes on along the minus strand of NKZI01001723.1, from coordinate 253,661 downwards.
CAAGATCTTTTGAATGACATGGTTTCCATTCAAATCCTTGATCAACTCAATGATAAAGTTCAAGAGGCCCCTGACCAAAAGCGACAACTGATAATCGTTCGACAACTTATCAATGATCTTCTGTAACGCGCGCGTTCCGTGTTGATTGATGGAGATCTGAAATAAGTTCGAACTCAAGGCTTCCATGAACTTGTTGAGAATCGACTCATCACAGTAATCAATCAACTTCTGGATCAAGTAGTTTCCAAAGGGATCGATGATCAACTCGTACAAATTGTCCTCGATCTGCTCGAAAATTATGGCGAAGTTGGCGAGTCTGGCCTGAGAATTGGGCACCAGATGCTCATCGATTCTCTTTTGTAGAAAGCGACACCCATGCTGGTCCTTGGCCAACTTCATTATGTTATCTCTCATATCAGACAAGGGGGTCTTGGTCATGGATGCTAAGTATTCCTTATCAATCTTTTCCCAATGCAACAGCTGCTGATCCAACAGGCCAGGCTGGCCCGGCGAAACCTGATTTTCTTTGTCAGACGAGGAGTCATTCGAGAACTGGAGGCTCTGATTTGGAAGGTGGTGGGCATTGGGGTCGACATTGAAGCTGGGCAAGCTTAAATTGCCGGAGATCTTGGAAGGATCCCAGATTTTCATGTGTCTGGACACGTATTGAGAGGTTGGTGGGGTGGTGGGCTCGGATATCGAGGATGCGGAGTTGATGGACAGGTTGTGGGAATGTTTGATATTACGACCTTGTTCGCCATCTTGATTCATTATGGAAGGAGGTTTTTCACAAAGAAAGCTCAGTACACGAGAAGTCCACGGGCCCCAGGTTCACTCGCAGACAATAGTTGCGATGGTCAGTAAGGTAGTGCAAGGTCTTTCAAAAAAAAGACACAAACTCAAAAATCAGGGAATTCTTGAAAGGTTGGAATTGATGATCACGGAAAAAGCCGTTTTGATAGTTGAATCTCTGGACAAGTGGTGGGGGAAATGTGGAGTGGAGTCGGTTTGTGGAGTGGAAAATGGAATGCACCAAATTAAGCAAGTTTATTCTAGACTCTGCCGTGAGTGGGAAACTTTCGGGGGAGTCACAGGAAAAACACAAGGGAAATTGGAACAAGCGTTTAACAAAGGCCTAGATGAATGGCGGATTAGGTTTGAGTTTATAGGAGCGACAAAAAAATCTCAGATAGATTTCGTTGAGTAGCGCAGTGAATGCAAGCTGGCACGAGGCCCTACACCTTGCACACTAAAATCTTATACACTACTTCCGAAAATATAAACCCTATTTATCGTCAAAACAACACAGGACTGCACTCACGCCATCCGCCATTCCGGCACGCACTACCAGCATGAACACACTCTAAACCCAACACCCAACCCCGAATCAACTTGGGCCTCTATGGCTATTGCTAATTGGGTAGTACTTCAGATTTGGGCTTATGTACGGCTACTTTTACTTTTGGTATGGGTACACTAATAAGGTGCGTAGTCAGGGGTAGAGTAGTGGTTCCGGCTGAAACACTAATGTGCCGTAGTGACTTGTTTAGGTGGATGATAGGGGCGGTCATGAATCGGACCATGGATGGAGTGCACTAGGCGCAACGCTCATGGCCGGCTTGTAGCGGGTCTGCTGCGGTGAGCACATGTCGCAGTCAAACGACATTTTCCGAAGGGGGGGCTTTTTTTTTTGCTCTGGTGCTGAAACAACTGTGCATACTCTTTTGAATGAGCGAACCAGATAAATATTTGGAATTCTCTAGATTTTTTGGGCCGACTATTCATGCTATTTTTGGTCCTTTGGATTCCCCTCTCTAACCTATTTTTTATATGTTGGCTATGCCCTTCTAGGCACCATTAAAGCGGTGCTTTTGAGTGGATCTCTAAAGTTTCGTCTAGGGTCTTAAAGGATTCTTACTTTATTACTAGAGGAGAAAATGCTTTGTTTGCTGGAGATTTCACACTGCTGGTAGCCCAGTACGCCGACCGACAGGCAATCCCGCATAGTGAGGAATTCACACAGGTCCGGTTGGATTATTTTCCTGCGACCTGTCCCTAGAATGTCGCCCGCCAAGCACGTAACCGCACCATCGTTGAACTGGAGCAACTTCTAGCCCGTTACAGCCGAACCAAATGTTCAAACCTTCACGACTGCGCCGCTTTTTCATCCCTATACTTTGTTGAACACAGGCCGTGCATTGGTATAACGCCTAGTCTGCACAAAGAAATTCAAGATGTCCTCATAAAAAATGAATTCGCCGTGCGCCAAAACACTGGCAAATCGTCTCTTGATCCGGTCTTGCTGCTTGATCATGGCGAGCTTTTTTTGCTCTTTTGCCTCCTGGGTATCAACAAAATCTCCGGTCATATATCCGGGTGGCGACAGGTACTTGTCCATGACCTGTGATCTACTCCAGCTCAAATCATCACCATTATCACGTTCATCATTATCCCAAACAGGCCCCGCCATTTTCTTACCAAGGCCTGCCTCGTTAAAGAAATCTCGATACGCTTTTTCCTGGTATTTCGTCATCGTGCCGAGATTCGTGTTCATCTTTGCGGCGGGCTTCCATTTGGGGTTAGGCACGAAATCATCTAACGCCCAAACTTTTTCAGAAATGGGGTTTTTTCGAAGATCGATGATAAACTTGGAGTCCTTCTTCTTCGACTGATAGTAGAGTCGAAGAAACTCCACTCTCTGAAGTGCTGTGTAATGTGGGGGGTATTTCGGCCCGCTATCATGATTAGTCAGCCCAGGGTGTGAGCCTCTAAGTGGCTCGAATTCATCTTGCGAATCAGCAACCACTCCTGGGTTTTCATCGTCTTCACCCACAAAGTTGACAATGTCGATGTCTCCAATCTTTGGCCTCTTCTTAGGCGGACTGATATCCACGAACACATTGCGCTCCTCTGTTCGATCAACAAAACCGACCGCTAGTCCGTGGTTTTGATTGCTCGAGTCGGAGTATTGTGTCGGTAGACCGTTGAACTGAGAGCTTGTGACGTCGCTCTTAGGTTGCTCGTTGTCCATCAAAAATTGCTTCCCTGAAGCCGGATTTCGGCTGTTACGCCCCTTTATAGGACTGTTGCCTTCTTCTTTATAGAACTCCCTTCTATTCTTAATAGAAACACTGGTTTTTCTGACAAATTCGTCGTGATTTGTAAATTCGTCGTGATTTGTAAATTCGTCGCTGTTTTTTATGGGGCTGGAGAGAATCACCACCCTGTCCTTGTGGGTGCTCTTTGTTGGTGGAGCCATAGACACGTTTGATTTGATAGAATCCTCGGGTACGGCGGTATTGCCAGAGAGATGGGCTTCAAGGTGCCGAACTTGGAGCTTAAGGGCAGTGTTTTCATCCTGGAGAGCCCGGTTTTTCTTTTTGATGTTTCTTAGCTTGGCATTAAATTCGGAAACAATCTTTTTTTGGAACTCCTCGGAGTTGCCGTCGATTTTGGAGTCCAAGAGGCCAGCCACGGTGGAGATCCTGGTAAGTTCATCCTGAATGTTGGCCACCGCATTGAGAATCTGACGGTCGGCGTTCATTGCATTCTGTCGTACAATGCGGAGATGAGCCCCTGGGTGGAGAAACCGCAATGAGCCGACGTGTAGGTGTCCTGTGTAGAGACGCGTTTTTTTCGCGTATTTTGCAACAACAAACCAGTACCTTTTCTCAATGGCTGCAAAATAGTGCGACTGGCTCCTCCAGTCACCTCATTGAAGCCACGGCGTATATGCACGACCCACCGTCACCCTCACCCAAGACTTCATTCTTCGCACACGAATCTGATTCGCCCTGGATTTCACCGCATTCATCACCGCACTCAATCACCTCCACAAAATTCTCTTCCCCAACCCTCCTCAACATTACCATCACGTTTTATGCAACCTTGGGAAACCTAGTATTATTGTTTTATTGATAAATAGTCCAAACATTTGAGTCAAACAATTTATTATTTCATCAATTCATCAATTCATTGAATTATTCTTTTATTGGATCTCTTAGTTAATACACTGTTGCTTTGGTTATAGGACTCTACGAGATTAATGCAAGACTACCTTGTATCACCAGCCATGTCTAAGCCAACAAATTATCAGACGTTATTTTTTAATATATACTTTTGTAAGGGGGTTCATTGAGGGATTATAGCGAATATATATGTATCATTTTCGCTTCTACGAATTACAAGGCTGGCACCCAGTGCTTGGTGGGTCAACTGGTACTAGTACTTAATGGGCAGTAGAGTCGCACTAGTACTTACTTAGTGACTGGTCATGAACAAACTTTTTATTAATGAACAAGTACTATGCTTTACATCTAGCGCTTTAATATATGTCTATCGCTATACTTGAGGGCTGCAATATTAATGGAGTCGCCTTTTCTTGGTGGAGTGACTGGGTACTAGGACTTGGCAGTGCACCTCACAGTAATACTGATGCGCACATCTACTACCCTAGGAAACCATACATCCCTAAGAAAGAATTCTATAGCATCTTGTTAAGTAAAATCATCATCAATATTTTGGACATTGGATCTCCAATCAACCAAATATCCTTGGCCTGGTTTCAGGGAATTCCCGTACTCTCGGGCAACTACACCCGTGCACCACACAAAATTTCGTCTCAATCAACATTTCTCACATCCACAATTCTCACGCTCCATCAACCCACAACAAACCCTGCCATTCCCACCCCAATGTTCGGTGCCTCTAACACTCTGTCAGCCGCACCCTTCTCGTTGGGTTCCAGCGCTGCTGCGGCTCCTGGCTCCTCTAATGCCGCTGGCTCGCTGTTTGGTAGTACCCAGAAACCGGGACTTTTTGGCTCAACAACAAATAACCAACAGCCATCCGGCTTTTCCTTCGGCAGCTCCAATTCCGGGGGCTTTTCTGCCCAAAAACCAGCCGCTGCTCTGGGTACGAGTGCTTCTTCTGGGGGACTTTTTGGTAATTCAGCCACAACTCAAAACTCTTCGACATCAGGAGGTCTTTTTGGAAGCAACAACACCAACAATACCACCCCTGCATCTGGCGGCTTATTTGGAGCTTCTAATAACAATACCGCTGCCAAGCCAGCAGGTGGTCTCTTCGGCTCCAGTAATAATACATCTGGAGGTCTCTTCGGAAATACAAACAATAACACCACATCGAATACAACGGCGTCGGGCTTTGGAGCTTCGAGTACAGGTGCCGGATTTGGCGTTTCCAACCCTTCTGGGGGATTGTTTGGGCTGAAGCCTGCTGCTTCTACCGGTGGTGGTCTTTTCGGCTCTAACAATACCAACCAAACCTCGACTGGGGGTGGTCTTTTCGGAGGAGCGCAAAACACAACCAATAATAACTCAGGTGGACTCTTTGGCGGGAATCAAAATACCCTGCAGCAATCGGGAGGCATGTTTGGAAACAATACCAACACTTCAAATGGTCTTTTTGGAGGTCAGCAGCAACAGACACAGCAACAACAAGCGCAAGCTACACAACTCACGGCAATGACTCGTTTCTTGGATCTCCCGCAGGATTTCAAGAACGAATTACAGCAGCTCGACTCGTATATCGAGAGACAGCACCTCATTGCAGCTACTTTAAATGCAGACATGCCCAAGCACGACCAGTTGATAAAGTCCATTCCCAGTGACGTTCGCTACTTGCATACCAAAATCTCTTCCATAAAGCAAGCTCTCAGGCACGACGAGCTGCAACTTAAAGCATTGAAATCAGTGAACGACGAGCTCACAGAAGATATCAGTAACATCATGCAGCTCATAATCCAGCTTTCTACGCCGGGAACCAAACTTTCGTCTTCTTTCCACCTTAATGAGTTTTTCATCAAGAGAATCCAAAAGTACAAAGAGTTGTTGAGCAGTTACGAGGCAGTGATAGCTGAGAGCACGAGTGTCACTTCCGGGTTGGAGCAAGCATGCAACGAAGCACAGGGTAATATCTACAACGTGGTTGAAGTGGTCAAGAGCCAGTACGGGCTTTTCATGGAGCTCTGTGAGGTCATTGCAAAGATCCATACTGAGGTTAGCCATCTACAGTAAACACTTGAAATAGATTCTTAGATATGTCCTGTACACAGTAGCAAACATGATCGCACTTCTTTCTCTCCATTTCTTAATACTTCCCCATGAGTTCGAGAGCAGACTATCTCTCGAAATATCTTTCGAGCTCTGGTGAAAAGTCAAAGTCAAAGTCTTTGAAGAAGAAGGACAAGTCCAAGAGAAAAGATAAAAATGCAGAGCTCACCAAGATCGTTGTGCATGGCCAGCTTAGTGCCAGTTCAGAACCCTCTTCTCAAGTCCCCATAAATGCATTAGACGACGATAATGATGAGTATTCGCCGGTTCAGGTGTCTGATGCCACTCCCAAAATCCCCAATAAAGGCTTCAAAAGAATCGATAACGGCAAAATATCGAAAATGGAACCTATACCGCCGCAAGATCACGCATCTGATGAGCCCAACATCAGAGACCTGAATCAAACAGTATACAGAGATCTGAGCGGGCGAATCATTGATTTGGAGGCCAAGAGGAAAGAATTACAAGCTTCAAAGGAAAAAGAGATTGAAGAGAAAAGACTCCAGGAGCAGCAAATCAATACGGGTGATATGGACAGAATCCGTTTGGCCCAAGATGTGGAGAAAGAGAAGAAAAGCACCCGTTTCGACTATTCCAAAACAGACCGCGAGTACGTGGAGCACATGACCAAGAAAGAGCAGTTTGACGACCCCCTCAAGTCTTTTGCCGATAAACCCGTCGTTCCAACAAGTGAGGTGAATGCCTCGGGGCGGCCGGTCTATGCGAAAGGTGCACACCCCATCAACCGGTTTCAAATCAAAGCAGGACACTTTTGGGACGGCATAGACCGGTCCAACGGATTTGAAGACAAGCTAGTCCAAAAGAGGGAAGAAGCTCAGGTCACCAAAATCAACCAAAAGGCCTTCCAAGAGTCATACACTGAGTACGACTTTGACTAGGTGCACCCGTACACCGGGTATTCCTCATCTCATGCGTGCATGTTTGCACCATTTATGCCCCACACCAATGAGCCATCCAGAGCTACCCGGCTACTACTATGATACGGAGAAAAAAAAGTACTTCCGCATTGTAAACGGGGATCAGCGGCACAACAGCTCATTTTCTAACAACACTATTCGCGTCAAGGAAAGGCGCGAGAAGTACCAGTCGTCTACTACCAAAAAACAGAAGGTCCAGGGAGGACAAGAAGAGGATTCTAGAGCTGATTTGAGCAGGGCTCAGAATATAGCTAGTTATTCTACCGATATCCCTGACCAATTCCTACAGGTCAGGTTGGGTCTTCTAGCTCCAGAGAATACATTCCATCACATCCTTTCGGATTACAACGAGCTTGTGGGACTACGGCCCTATTCCATTTGGCCAGGCTTGGATAGCAATACATGCTTCATGTTACAAGGTTCAATCCTCAAGCTCTTCCATGCCGATTCTAATCTACTCAATGCGAGTTACACTTATGTACTCTTTCCTCATTTGCTTGTGGACCCCTCTATCGATAATCAAGCCAGTAATATTATTTGCCTTGAGAATTGGGTTTTGGTACAATTTGGAAAACTTTTTTCAGTGACAAAGTGGAATCCTATCGAGAATAACAAGTACAACGTGACAGACTACACGCGTCAAATCGAGCTGGATATATGTGAGGCGCACACAAGTCGTGAAGCTGAACCTCCTCTGCTAGAAAACAATTCCGGTTCATTCCAAAAAATTGGTACAAATCTACATTTGGTTCTAGTCTTGGCCAGTGGGAGCCTGGTGCAATACAATATGAGTGAAGGATCCATTTTTAACATCAGACGACTTCCCAGACCCAAGTATGACCGGGAAGTACAAAATTTCCGGATAATGGATTACATTTGGGGCTTCTACTATGGAAAGTTTCTAACCTTGGTGAACAGCCGAACTTTCAACCTGAAGACATTTCTGTTCGAGTCTCAGATTTACCATTACGAATTGAGAATAAGACCACCTCAAATCGTCGGCAGCAAGTCGACCTTGGACTTGATAGTCGTGACGCAAAAGAAAGTAATCTTACGGCAAATAGATCTTTCGACTTTAAAAAACCTGTCTGTAGATCAGACAGTCACAATCCACAACGATAACCAGAGCCAGCCTCTCATACATAAAAGTGGAGATTACCTCATAGTGGAGGAGCTTCCGAATGTGATGAAGATTATCAATTTTGCTCTTTGTCTTAATGAACGGAAATCCATTGAACACTCATTGCCAGTTATCCGAAATGGCAAGCCTCGCTTGGTATATTTTGCAGGCAAGCTATTCTGGTCTGACTCCACCAAGTGTCTAGAATATCGGTAATGAATGTCGCTTTTGCTGCACTATTTGTATTTACAATGTAATTATTCGTAAGATCTGTCTTTTGTGACATAAATAGGTTCGTCATTCCTGCAGAAAAGATCGTAAGTATCCTGCCAATTGAATTGAAGGTTTGTCTCTGCAGTTTAGCGTTTTATATAGTTGGAGTAAGCATTGTAGTCGAAGTTACCAAACTTGTAGTCCACGTCCATCAAAAGCTTGATAGCGTCAGAAGACTTGTAGACGTAGTCAGCAGGTAACGTGATCAACGCATTCGACAAATCAGTCTTTGATGTCAAACCATTCAGCTTATAAAGTTGGTCTTGGTTGAAGTACATCACTCTTGGTTTGCTGTTGTAGACTTGATCATTAGTCAAGTCGTAGACTCCTGGATAACCGCTCATAGCTTTAAAGTTGGACTCCTTGGTGTTGGAAGGATGTAAAGGAAACAAGTTCTGCAACAACTCGTATGACGCCAAGGTGAAACCAAATTGAGGAGAGGATCTGAACACTCTGGCCAAGGAGCCCTTAAAGAATGCTGCGAAACCCTCTTCCTTCAAAATCGTACCGAATGCATGGACGATCCCTCTATACTTCACGTCACCCTTCTTGGCCTCCACTTGCAATCTAGTCTTGATCACATCTGCTGGAGTGGTAAAGAATGCTGCTGGGGCACCAGCCATGGCTCCAGACACTAACAACTGCCACGTGCTCAACGAGTGTTTCTTGTTTGGATCAGTAGGGTCAAAGTCAAATAAGTGATACTTGATATTAGCATATGTTGGGAAGTAGATGGCAGAGAAAGGAACATCTCTCAACAAACAAGCACTAGCACCTCTGTATAAACCCTTCAAACCCAATTGTTTGATTATAGAGCCTGCAGTGAGTCTCTTGTAAGGTATTTCACCAGGCTTCAATGTTTTGGAAGCATTGCTTCCACCCTGCATCTGCAATCTGATCTTGACAATCTCCAAAGGATTGGTGAAAATCACCTGACAAGCACCTGCGGAAGAGCCAGCCAAGATCTCCCAAGGCATGGTGATGGAACCATCTTCTTCAGAACCGATTTTACGCATCAAATCGTTGACAGTCAATTTGATGGCCTTTTCTGGAGCCACACCAACCAATTGGGCACCTAAACCAGAGTACAAGCCCTTGAATCCCTCCTTACGCAAAACTTTCTTGAGACAATCAAGAGAATTGTCATATAAGGCATTGTGCTTCTGAGCCTGCATTCTGGTCTTAATCAAGTCAATTGGGTAGACTGCAGTGGCACCAATACATCCTGCAATGGAGCCCAAGAAGAAGGAGTACATTGAGTCAAAGATTGGCCACAACAGAAAATTATCATCTTTAACGGGCTGCGCAGCAGGGTGCTCAAAGATTGGTTTCAAAGAATTCGTATTGTTGAAGAAGTTTGGATTCAAGATAGAGATCAACTCCCGTCTTGGGATCTTCTCCTCATTTCTATTGATCAAGAAAAACAACAAGTCCAATTCGTGGGTGGAGATAGGCTTGAAGTTGGAGGATTTTAACAAGTGGTCATTCAAGTGCTTGTGCAAGTCAGCTTTGGTGATGATAATGTCCGATTTGTCGGAGGTGGTAGGAGGAGTATTAGCAATCACCTCATTGACCAAGTCCAATTTGCTCAAGCAGTTGTAAATCAAAAGAAGGTTGGACAAAGTGAAGTCGGTCTTTTGGAAGAATTCGGGCAATGTAGACAAGTTGTTCTTCAATTTCGAAGACAACTTGTGGTTGAGGTTGGTCGACAACAAGTAGACCAAGTCGTCTCCGCTGATAACACCAGATCTTTTGGAAACCACCTCAAAGCCACCAATAAGCTTGGTCACGGGCAAGTAGTTGATCAAGGAAATAAAGTCTAAGAAATCGATTTCACCACTGGGAGAAAAGAAGCGTTCCAAGTAGGTCCAGTTCAACTTTCTAGCCTTCATCTGATACAGCGAGTCAATCGACTTGTTCAACTTGTTCAAGACCTCGATACAGTCAGAGTAGGACAATTTCTTCTGGTTGTTGGCAATACCATTGAAAAGCACCTTAAACTCACCGTCGTCGGAGGTCAAAACATCAATAAATGACACAAAGTCGTTTTCGTTGACGTAGCCCTTGTGGTCCTTGTCGGCCATCAAGTACAACAAGGAATATGATTGTTTCGGCAAGTCGCTTGGAAACGGCGACAATATCGTTGCAAATTCCGGAAGCGGAAGGTATTTTTCCTGGGAGACATCATCGACGGCAGCGAACTGCTGAAAGATCTCTCTAGCTTTGAGTTCGGTAGTCATCGGGGCGAAAAACGGCGGTGTCGGTAATGGAACAGTAGGTGAAATATATATATGGCCGACCCGGAAAAAATGCTAAAATGACACCGGAGTCGCGCTCACTTTTCAGTGACTTCTCCACTTTAGGCATCGTCGCCTGCTGCGCGCTTCCGTGGGGCCGTAGCTCATGCGATCAAAGCTGGGGTCTCGGTGTTAGGCGCCGCGCCCGACATCCAAGCCGGTGTTTGGTTACTTTAAGAGCATTGTTATGGAATTGTTACATTGATAAATCCTTGGAAGGCCGGTTAAATGAGCCAGTGAACTCATGGACTTGCAAAGTGCACTCTGCGCTTAGTCTCACCTTCCTTGTACTGTAAGGCCAAGTTTTTGTTAGGCTCGGTTGGTGGGCTTCCGAATTAGATGCTAAGTGCACTGCTTCGCTTTGCAGCTACGAATACAGGTAAACAATTCAAGGTTCACGATTTTGGCGCTAAGAACACAAAAAACACCTAATTATGTTAAGACCGCCAGGAGAAAGATAATGGCTAATTAAAGGCAGTTTTGGTAAGAATAGAAAATACCGCTAGTATGTGAAGTACATCCTGTCAACAAAAAATGACAATAAGCTATGCTAGCGCACCGGAAAACTTACAACACCGAGAAAAAAGAAGCGCTTTCAAATCAACTGATTCACTTTGAATAATGGCTACATTTTTAGCCCAACTGCAGAAGATATTCTTAAGTTCGTAGATCCAACCGAACCTTTATATGTAGAACGATAACGCTGACAACGCATGCTTGATCCAGCTTCCGCTCGCCCGAGGTGGGGGAATATTTTATCCGGGGTAACGTGCTCACCACATGCAGACCTTTTCACCGTCTGCAGCCTTCGGCAACACTACAACCTGTTCTGGCATTGCTGCTTCGCACTCCCAAAATGCCATACACTATACTCCAGTCACATTTAAGCGAGATGGACCCAAAGCATAGCAATTCGTGAACCAAAGCCCAATTTCAAATGTCTACCAAGTAATCATCTGTCTTCTAGTAAATAGTTTTCTAACCTCTGTGATCTCGCCTGATGTTCGTTCCTCTATTATGCTGAGTATTATTAGTTAGAAATTCTCAGTACATTGTTCGAGCCGATTGTTGCGGCATTTAAGTTCTGAAATTGATTCCATAGGTTCGGACAATCACTGAGTGAAACAACAGCACAAAGTTGTCGCCAGAAAGATGTAACAAGAGTTGTCAAAGTAAATCAACAAACATAATGAAGAGCACTTGATTATAATTTGTGATGGTCAAGGTGATGGTCAATAGGACTGTATGACTTTAAATACTTACGGCGATACTCACAGTGAGCATCATCAGATACCAGTCCAATTACCAACACAATACAACGTCATTTCTTATATTGATATTTATTCCTATCCTCTAATCTTATTCTATTAACCCATTTCTTTTATTTGCCTTTGTCCATTTCAGTCCGTCTAGTTCAGATCTCCGCTACCTGTTCTTCATCTCACTCTCGACTGCTGCAGCAATGTAAACGATTTGCTAGATATCAAATGCAACATAAACAAAACTAAATAGATTTCAATGTAGACAAAGTGTATAAACAAATTACCTAAGACCTCTAAACTTCTAGCAACTGTTATCAAGTGATTTGTCCATACCTGTTTACCCTAGTCTAATGGAACGTTGTAGTCTGACTCACTGTTCGCACTTTGGACAATATCAGCCAATACTTGCACAATACACTTCACAATACAACTTATGATCACCTTAAAAAAACAATTTCTGTATGAAACGACCTATACAAGTAATAGAATCCGACTTCTAAAAGCAACAGAATCACCAAAACCCCAAACAAACCCCACTTATCCCTACTTATCCCGAAAATGCACTAAATAAAAGCTATTTCTCGTCCAGGGTCACGTGATTAGCCGCTAATAATCTTCTCGCTCCTCCTTATCACACACCAAAATGGCTACTGGTGCTCCTGGTATGTAATCCCCACATCACTAACTCCTTCTTTTCTAACCATAGGCGGTAGCTTTCGGTCTTGGACCCCTGCGCCTCCTGAAAGAGGCTCGTTTCCTTTGGATCATTTCGGTGAGTGTAAGCAACAGATGATGGACTACCTCCAGTGCATGAAGTTCACCGAAAACAAAAACGCTCCCAACTGCCGCATCTTAGCAAAGGGCTACTTGAAGTGTAGAATGGAGAACCAGTTGATGGCTGAGTCCGACTGGGACTCTCTAGGGCTTGTTAATCTACCTGGTGACAAGACTACTACGGGAAAGAATGGCGAGAAATAAGTCTGTGGGACTTGCCTTGCCGAAACCGAATCAACAACTTTAAAACATGATCTATATTGAACATTGTAAATAGTCCTTATAAACAAGATTGATCTATCATAGCCACTGTGGTGGTGTAAACTTTTGTTGGTGACGCAGGGAATAGCCAATAAGTAAAACACGGCCTTCGCTGGGACTCCTAGTTCTCAGCCTGGGCCTGGGCCTGAACCGGAGCCTGAACCTGGCTCTTGCCTCCTCTACCACGTCCACCTCTGTTACCGCCTCTGTTGCCACCTCTGCCTCTACCATTACCACGTCCTCTTCCAGAAACCCAACCTCTGGGCTTGTTTGGATTTTGGCCATCGCCTGTTAGAGTTTCAGTCTGGGTGCCGTTTTGCCCGATAGGTGCAGGAACATATGGCACCTGTCCGGGAGGAAATTGTGGTTGTTGCTGCATAAACTGTGGAGGCAATGGGAGTCCTGGCACTTGGGCAAATTCTGCTCCTGGTTGGGGATATGGACGTCCGTAAGGTGCACCGGGCATGGGTGGTGCCGGTACTGCACCTTGGTACATGACATTGTTGTAGATCTGTCCGTAAATCAGCTTGATTGCCGAAGGGTTGACATTAACCTCGGACTCCTCATCTGCTTTCTGAGCTGGTGCTTCGTTGTCTTTGGCTTCTGCAGCTGCCTCACCTTCAGGTCCGTTTTGGCCCTTCTTCAACAACGTCAACAACTCATTACTTGTCTTGGCATTCTTGGTGTTGGCGACTTTTGTAGCTGCTTCTCTTGCCTGGACTTTCTCATCCTCAGCCTTCTTGAACCGGGCACTGCGTTCAGCATTGGTAAGCGTCTTCTTGGACTTTGAGGCATTTGAGTGGTAGACTAATTGTCTTTCGGTGAGATTCAAGACTTGTGACGATTCAACAACAGATCCTCTGTTGGTCTTCAATCTTCCTCCCATGTTGTTACCACCAACCAAAGCGTGGTCGAACACAATCGACAAAGAGGTCAGTTCACCTTCTGATGTGATGCCCACAACGGTACCTTTACTCAATTTAGGGACCTTACCAGTGTCAGAAACGTAAATGATTCTATCACCGAGTTCAAATCTTTGGGCATTGAGCAACTGGGAAGAGACATGAGGGTTGATAACTGCCTCCACAGGAACTCCCTTGACATCCTTCTTATCCAAAGGCATTGGAAGACTAATGAAGTCTTGAATGAAGTCCTCAATTGCCGTCACACTGAACCGAGTCAACTGTTCAGATTCCAAGGAAACTCTCTGCAACAGACCCACATTTGCCTTCAACCACTTTTGGATTGCCGAGAGTTCTTTTTCGTCACACAATTCAGAAACGGGGGGCATATCACGGTTTTGAGGAACCTTTTGAAGTTTGGCCAAGAACTGAGGGAACTCCTTCAAGTAGTTGCGCATCAATTCCAAAGCCAACAAAGAGTATTGCCAGAACTTCTGGGTTTTCCGGGTGTAACCCATGACCTTCTGACGACGGGCCTCGAACTTAAGGTTCAATCCAACATTCACCATTCTTCCGCCCTTGTCTTTCAACATGTAAGTGCCTGCAATTTTCGACAAAAACAATGGGTTGACATGGAGGGTCTTGGCAATGTCAGAGGACGACAAGTACCTAATCTCATTCCTCTCAATGGCCAATCTCTTTTTACCAATGCTTGGTTCCAAAGCAGACAGGATTTTGTCAATCTTCAAATTGAGCTTATTGTCGGTATGACCAGCAACGGTGGCGGGAGCACCATAAGCAAAAGCACCCAAGAACACAACAGGCATACCAACAAGATATTCCTTATCAATAGGAATGGCACCACGAGTAATATACCTTTGGTCCTTGTTTTTCACCGTCTCAACAATGGTTTGCAATGGAAATGCGTTTTTATCAGGAGAAAACGACTTTGCAAGTGCTCCTCTTTGAGTTCTGGCCAAACCAGTCACTTTTTGAACAAAAGCAATGGCGTTGATAGCACCCACCTTAACACCCTTCTCTTTGGCGTAAGAAGACAGGAGGCCCGAGCGGAGTTTGTTGAATTCAGAGGTTTCTTGTGGACTCAATTCGCTAGTGACCACACTCTTTCCACCGGCATTTCTGACAAACTCATACTTGTTACCCTGTTCCCAAACTTCACAAAGTTTAGACTCCTCCAAGAAAGGCCAGTTTGCGTAAATGACCTTGCCCACCAATTGATTTGCAACTTGAGAAACACTCATGTTCTTCCACACATCCTCGAGAGTCAAAATCATCGATTCAGATTTCGATGGGAAATTGAAAATCTTTACATCCAGCAATGCCAACCTTGAAGTAAACGGAATTGTGTATAGAGAGGGAAAACCAGCCAATGCGTTTTTACCAAGCTTGGCATTTTTGGGCAAAGTGAACTTGAAGTTTGGAAGAATAGTTTCCAAATGAAGCGTCTCCTCATAACATTTATCGTGTTCAAGGTCGTGGTAGAATCCAGGAAGTGGGGTTGGGTATACCTGGTCATGTTGGGGAGTAAAAACAAACCGAATATCCTCACCATGAGAGTTACGCTGAGCTTCCTCTGGGGATAATTTAGCTTCGATTGGCTTCAAAACCTCAAGTAACCTCTTCTCATCCACGAAGTCAATCAAAACAACGGCTTCCCACGATGCAGTCTTACCATTCAAATCCATTTCCACATCATCAGGGTAAAAGTCTATGATAGGCGAGTGCTCATCTGTCATCAATGGCCTATAAACAGCAGGCATTAATTTCCTGGATCTAGCGGGCAAGACGGCCATTAATTGTTCAAATGGCTTGAAAGGTTGTGAGTAGTCAAATTTCACGTCTTCTTCGTTCTTCTCAAACATATCATTTATACCCTTAGTGATATCGGAGATTCTTGGGGAATAGTGGAACTCGAAAAACCAACTCCAAGAAGGACATCCCTTGTAGTAGTAATACAACACCCATTGCAAACCCTCACAGTAATGTCTAGCGAAATCAGTGATTTGCTTGTCATCGGTGAAGTGCAACTTCTCCTTGTAATACTTGGTCTTGAATTCCACGAATTTGGAGTCATAAAGGTCCTTGGCCTCTTTCATCAATTCATCAGTAGCAAACGTGTTTGCCGATTGGTATTTTTTGAGAGTGCTCTTGATATCAGCAACTCTCCCATTAAATTCCTCATCATTTTCGTAAGGAGAAATGCCGTCGACATCAATTGTGGCTTCATAAGTGTCATTGGATTGGGAGTGGACTAGAAGAAAACCAGTTTCTAAGGCGAGTTTTTTCAAAAAAACTAAGTATTTTGATGCCAAATCGGTTGGAAGCTTGAAAGATTGCAATTTGTCCTCATTGGCCAAGGCAATTAGCTCACTGATGGGTTTGCATGCGTTTTCAAGCAACCATGGTTGAATCATGCTTACCAATTCCTTCTCATCCTGCAAAATCAAAGTCTTGCCGGATCTCTCTCTTTTTCTTTCTCCGGTGATGGAAATGTCCTCAATACGCTTGTTGAACCAATCCACATCGACGTTTTGACTTTCGAACACCTCCAACTCGAATTCCGACAAATACTCAAGCCAAATGGATAATCTTTTGAAGTTGATTTTACCACCTTCGTTCAAGTAACCATCCATGTGCATGATGCTCTGCTTGAAAGCAGCAATCAACAAAGGAAAGGCACCCTTGTTGATGTGCAAGTCCGGCAAATGCGGCAAGAAATCGTTTCCGATAACGTACATGATCAAGATGAAGTCATCCAATATCCTCTCGAAGTCATAACCAAACGATAAAGCGCTGGTCAAGTCTTGGAACTCCAAGCCCAAGTACTCTCTCAACAACGACAACTGCAACAAATAAAATTTCTGCTCCAGGACATCGGTCAAAGCCTTGTTGGCACGAGAATTAAACACCACCTCCTCTCTTAAAATGGAGAAGTGAGGGTCATGGGTGACAAGACCCAACACAATCAAGTCTGCATCCAAGCCATAGATACAGTGTCTTGTGTTAGCATTGTAGTTCTTCTGGGACTTAATGCTTCTAATGTACTGCATAATCTTATGCTCTCCCTCTCCCGGCACCTCGTGGCCCGAGAGAATCACCTTCACCTTGGACCAGCGGGCGTCTTCGGAAATTTTCTTGTGGATAAAGTACTTCAAGTTCTTCGTGAGCTTGGCCATGAACTCTGTGCCCGGAGTAATGGCATTTTTGTCGAAGGGGTCCTCCTTGGGAATATCCAAGCCTTCATTGATAGCCTTGCGCATGGTCTGCTCAGCTTCAATGGCCGTTCTGAATCTTCTGGCTCGTTGCTGGTTCATCTTGGCTCGGGGCGCAACTCCGTCAATGGCCATGTAGAATACCTCCTTGGGTTTTATGATGTCAAACAAATGATCAATGTAGTTGAAGATTGCTGAGTACATCTGGTCCTCGGTCATCCTCTCCAATGTACCACTGTTGGAGTTGGTGGCAGTGTGGAGAATGGAGTTCATATCAAGATACAAATTGTCAAACTCGGGTATGTTGTTCCCGTCGATTAATTGTGAGATCAACGGCCATCTTTCAGAGATAAATCTGAAGAATTTAGGGATACCTGGGTGTTAGTACTGTGGGACTAGGATGGGGTCCGAATATGGCAGGGACTTGGGGAGAACTCCAAGTTTTGGGGATGAGCTTGGATCGAGAGAAATACATCCGAAATACCTGCTTTGGAATTGATTCCATGCGACATACCCATCTTGGTTGATACCTGTTTACTTCAGTGTAATGTGTGGGTGCGATCAGAAATTAATTTGGTGGACGAAGCGGATGCGCACGACTCAGTATGCACACTGCCAACGTCCACGGGCGAGTGACGGTTACGGGTGGCATAGTAATCATTGGGATATCGACTAAAATAAAACCAGACTTTGCTCCACACGACAGTAGACAGGCCACTTCAAGCATACAAAAGAGCATAGAGCCACCTTCAAATGGAGATAAAACGGTTCTAGGCGCTGTCACGCGTGTTTCTCAGCGCATTGTTCCTTCAGTGAGAGCGCACAAACAATATTTCCGCTGCTGGCTCAGTAGCCCTCCATATCTTCAGCCCCTGGGTTAAGGCCCCAACGTTTAGGCCAGTGTTTAAGCCTTCACAGTCTTGTGCTTCATGCCTATGAATTGATGCCAATCTCTATCCATGCGTCACGTAAGTTCTGCACAACTTTATTCATCGTTAGATATGAGTGCTTTGCGATCTCATCAAGTTGCTGTTGTGCCCGCCCAAAATGCTGTGAGTAAAATGAAGCGTTCCATGCTTTCGCTGTAGCGTATTCTGATAAGCCAGTGGTATATTCCTGGAATTTGGCATTGGCTATTTCGGCTGCGTGGTTTGTCCACTTAAGATATTGTTCCCAGGGGACACTTGACTTCCAGCGCTCTTGCAAGACCTTCGACATGTCCAGAATTTCAGTCCCTGCATCCATTGCCACGTTGGTTAATGAGGAGCGACAAAACTGAAAGATTTCTTTCGAAGACTCTTGTACTTTAAAAAGGTGAGAATTCCAAATCTGAAACACTTCTTTGCTGGAATTCTGTAGTTTGAAAAGGTAAGGATGCCAAGTCTGGAACGCTTCTTTGCTGAAATCTTGTAATTCTGATAAACATGGCCGCCAAATCTGAAACACATCATGCGTGGATGTTTGTAGCTTAGAGAAGCAAGGCCGCCAATTATTCAATTGTCCACAAGTATTTCTCAACTCAAGAAATTCCTTCTGTAAGAGTTCCCAAGATGTGCCGTGCCACTTGCTGACAGGCGGCGCTTGGGGTTCCTGATGACGAAATGGACTCCAGAATTTCGCAAGCCAATTAGATTGGCTATCGTCCAAAATTACTGCTGCCAGTTTAAGCTGAAAAATAGATTTTGCCCGCAAATACAAGTCTTTGACTCGTAAAGCCTTTAATCCTTTCGGGATTCTTTGCACAATCTTCAATTTATTGGTGCTTGGCCCCAATAAAGTATGTTTCAAATAATCATATTGCTGCGAAAAGAAAGTCTTCAGCACCTGCGTACTTGGAAGCTCACAATGGCAAAAATTAAGACCAGCCTTGACCGCAAAAAAAAGTGACACGAAAAGAAGCACATGGACAAAGAAATAATCCTGAGAGTTTTCCAAAAACAATAGAAAGTCCAAGGTGAACGATTCCAAGAAGGATAACGGAACTTCGGAGGTCGCACGCTGCTTCATTTTCGCAAGGTGCAGACCAAACAAACATTGAAACACAGCTCTAGATTGGGATTTGAAACTCTCTTCACAATTGTTGAAACGTGAAGCGATCCGTGACGAGCACTTTCTTGTGTAACCACAAACATAATCGTTGGACCGGGTCAGGTTCAAGTGGGGCTGGATGCTCTGGAAAGTCTGGGAATTTTGCGAAACCTCCTCGTCACGCACTTTAGGGCTCTCACGTGGTACAATCGTAGACTCCATATTGGCAGGAACATCCGGCGTTCCAATAATAGACTTTTCGAATTCAACACTTTCAGCATCCCAGGTGAACGGTTCAATACTTGGCTTGTCCTGTTTCAGACTGTCATTGGTGCCGGACTCATGCTCCGCATCACTGGTACTTCCGGAATGCTCCTCAAGGTCAGAGGAGGAAATGATCGACCATTCTTCATCTGTGGCTAAAATGGCAGCAGACATAGTTCACTTATGGATTGAGGGAAGTGGAATAAAATCAAAAGACTCCAAAACAAGCGTAGTTATTATCAAATTTTGGACTGTGTCAGAGGCAAATCAAGGCTTATATGCAAAGAAGGACACAATTCCAAAAAGGAGCGATAGTCAAAGATATCTTTGGGAGGGGAAGACAAAGATGGTCGTAAACCTCGAAATAGGGCTAATGAATCAAGGCTTTACGAAAACAATAGAAGAATAAATTTTCTGTGTAAAGAGTAATTTGCCGTTGCGAGATAAGGGGCCCAAATTGATTAAGGGATAGACCGTCACGTGCCCGCGCCTTTTGCTAGTGATACACGCACGCGGCAAAGTATGAGAAGGTCTACATGTAGCATAATGGTTATGTCGTAAAGTGAATCTATATATTGCCGTGTAACCTCACAAAATAATTTAATGCAGCCGTGATATTCTCCGATG
The DNA here is from genome assembly GCA_002370645.1 of Metschnikowia sp. 00-154.1. NCBI lineage: Eukaryota > Fungi > Ascomycota > Pichiomycetes > Serinales > Metschnikowiaceae > Metschnikowia > Metschnikowia sp. 00-154.1. Next base: position 233,608 of record NKZI01001723.1, on the reverse strand, counting down.
GTTTGTTTCAATGCATCGGGCCTATGAGCTGATGAAGCGTAAGAAAAGCTGCATAGGTAAAAGAAGCCTTAGTTTCTGCTCTTCCTTCTCTTCTTAGTCCATTTATACTCCAGATTCCTATGTTCGCGGGCCACTTGGCCCTCGATGAGTTCCATGCGATTCTCAAGCTTACTTAAACTGTTCTGCAAGGAATGCGTGTAACTCAAAAGGTTCTGGTATTCATCCACTGAAACAGTCCTATTGGGGTCCTGGTTGGCTAGGCCCGGATTATGTTCATACTGGTTGTGGGTCATGTAAGTGGCATCACGCGAGTACTGCCAAGGTTCACTAGAAACGGACTCCCCAGATTTGTGCATAGGCATGTTTCCCTGCCATCCACCACGACCCTGGGTATATACAAATGACCCGTATTTTGGGTCGGTGTTGAGAGGAGGAGGTTGAAGTTGTTGTTGTTGTTGTTGTTGTTGTTGTTGTTGCTGCATCTGTTGCTGTTGCATCTGATGTTGCTGAAGAAGAAGATGCTGCTGCTGTTGATGCTGTTGCTGACGCTGCTGGACCTGCTGGAGATCTTGATGTTGTTGGAACGGTTGCTGATTTGCTACTTTTGAGAAGTTTGGAGCGAATCGGGGGTTGTTCTGCATATCTTTACCAGACAGACTAGTGAAGGGACTAATCATCCTGTACAAGGGAGGCGTCTGGCCCAAGGTTGACTCTGTAGAAGACTCGATGGTCGGAGCCTGGGGGTCACAGAAGGAACGTTGGTTGTACAGGTCATGTTTATCGCCGCTGTGAATTGGTAAATTTTTTTTGCCATAAGATGACACAGATCCGTCTGGCTTAGCGGAAGCTGAGTTCATGACAGTGGCATTGCTTTCGTTCTCTGAACTCAGTTTGGTACTCAAACCAAATGTCAGACCGGAAGGATTCCACCTGCTCATGTCAAACCCAGGCTTGGGTAGCGAAGACGTCGAATTGGATTGGCTGTCGTTGTAGTTTGGATTGGAGTACATGTCAGAAGACGAGTTGGTTTGCGTGGACTCCGGGGGAGTGCCATCCGGCTCGGACGACGATGATACCTTATTACTGGCTGCAGAGTCAAAGGAGGAGCTGGAGCCAAGTGGCAACAGCTGTTCATTGTTGAAAGGTTTACCAGGAGGTGGAAGACTTCCTCTCTTCTCCTTCCTAGCGTGGCTTTGGACAATGTTGTGGCTTTTATCTTTCTTGTCCTCTGCTTTGACGTCACTTGGAGAAGAATCATCGATGGCAGACTCTGTCGATGCCGATGGTTTCTCGGTTGCTTTTCCAGAACAAGCGTTTGTTGACTGGAAATGACGAGTAAGAGCATCTGGTCTGGCAAAGCGTCGGCCACATGCATTGCAGAAGTAAGGTTTTTCACCCGTGTGTAGTTTTTCGTGACGTTTCAAGTCGTGGATACGACGGAACGTACTATTACAAGTTGCACACACATGTAGCTTGATGGTGGTGTGGATCAACTCATGACTTGCCATGTTGTGTTTCCGGGTGAAGCCTTGGTTGCAAGTTTTACAGAAGAACTTCTTGACAAGGCCGCTCTTAGAAAGGTCTTGAGGAGCTTTAGCATCTGGTTTGGAGTCTCTTTCTTCCACCACAGTGGCTGGGGTAGTAAGAGAAGAAGCATCAGTGGACAGGCAGGCGCTCTCACTGGACGCCACAACAGCATTCAAGTTCTTGGAGGAAAGAGGCTTCGACTTATTGAACATGTTTATGTAGTTAGCATTGTCAGACTCGGAGGTTTCATTCGAGGCATCGTTGGACAGGTCATTCTGTTCGAACTTCTCACGATGCTTGTGTTTTTCGGAAGTTTCGCCAAAACGGGCTTGAGAACGGGCAGGTTCGGCGGCGGTGTCGGGGTTAGCGGCAGCCTTCGCCAGAGGACTCAATTCGGACAGGGTAGTCATGGTGGAGGAGTTAAAGTGATCATTAAATAAGATTCCCGGATAAAACAAAAGCTTGATATATGAAGCGGGCACTGGGGACTCGCTATAGGGGGGTTGAAGTGGGGTGATATGGTTGTGATAGTAGCTTGGCGGAAGATAGAATCGGATGGAAACAAACAAGCGGCGGTACCGAAGGTGAAAAATGAGGAGGAGGCTTTTTTTAAAAACCCCCGGGGCGGAAAAGTTGCAGACTGGGGACTCGCACTAGAAAGCCAGGTCACACAGAAAGAATCTCGTGATCCGAGCGGATTTCCATGGGGTATATATCTTTTGGTCTGCCGGAGGCAGTAAAGCGGATAGTAAAAGCGGGCCCAAATTTTGCGCGGAAGTCAGACAGGCGCTGCGCGGCGGCTACGTGCAGGCGCCGGTCATTGCCAGGCCACTGTGCCGGAGAAAAGAACTTTTGCTCAGTAGTCCGGCACTGTCCGCCACAAATCGTGCGCCAATTCCTGTGTGTGCGGCTCCTGGACGTGGTCCAAATATGTGCAATAGCGGGCCGTGCCAATGATCGCACCACTCCCTAAACTGGGTCCAGCAATTTGACCTGGAAAGGGCCAGGGACCAGGGACCTGAATCTCGGCACCAAAAAACTTGGATAATTCTTTTCGAATTTTTGGGGGTGGCAATTCTGATTAGCAAAACAAATAAGAAAATAAAATGACTTGGAAAAGGTTCGATTGCTCCCCACTTGGTTGTCTCCTACGGCTACTAGAGATATCAGTATTTTCGCTATGGAATGTGATTTCATACTTCATTGTGAAGCTGCTGAGCGCTTGTCATACTTTAGCGCGAGTGGAACCTCTGAGGGTGTGCAGTTCTGCCCGTTATGGCTGCCCGAGAATATCAGACCACGAAAACAAACGCAATTGCTGTGTGATTCTGGGGTGCTTCATTTATCAATGCAGCCGGATGAGGATCATGCCTCGAAGACTAGGGGCTTTCACCACCTTTGAGTGTTGAAGAAGCGGACACTTGCCTTGGCATGCTGGTCCAGGGAGGGCTCGTGATGGCGCGGTTAAAAGAAACGCCAGAGCAAATCATGGACGGTGCGCGCTAATTTAGAGTAGCAGGTGCGCATAGGGAGCATGGTCTCGCATGTTTCTCTCGCTTTCGCACACCTCTCAGTGTAAACAGTACACTGGTCCAGCGCACGGAAATAAAAGGGGTGTTTGGGATATTTGCATGAATAAATTTTTGAATTTGAAGTTTTCAATTGGCTGGAATAATCAACGGATTCACCGATTCGATTTGGAACCAATCCCCTGTTCCAAATAGCCGTGGCTTAGCTTGCCCCGCCCTATTGTAGTTCCAACTCACGTCACCGCGGAGGTCCTAGGACCCCTCGGACCTCTGTACGTTGCAGACGGCGCGCATACTGTACGTAATCCCTGTCACTGCACATGCATTGGGTCTGCAGCTGTATCGCGGAGTCCCGGTGTTCCCTTGCAACTTGCCATCTGAGACCAATTTCTCCGATTGGTGACCAAACCATCTGATTACTCAGCTGCATACATACAGAGTAGGCCGATTGCTTCGGTATGCGGGCTTGCTGCAAAATGGAAGCAACCGAAGATGTGATACGGCTGCTGACAATGCGAAAGGTCATTCCTCACAGGGTCTAGGTTCAACTTAGGGGTGGTCGTTGAGGCACTGCTATTGGCCAGTTGAAGCGAAAAAAAAAGCTTGGCTACTCTGAGGCAATTGACAGAAGGCGCCTTGCTTAGGCTCAATCGATAATATAGCACTCAGAACCAAATTCTAGATAAGTGAGTGGAGCTTCTTATTGGCCTCACTCTTCTGCTAACTATGGGTACCAATATCTACGTCCACAGTGGACAGTCCTTCTATGCGCATACTTGTTCCAGAACACCCGTCCTCGAAACTCAAACTCTCCACCCATAAAAAAGTCACCTATTTTGTCCAAACCAAATTTTCGTCTGATACACCAATTAACCATGAGTACGGCCAATACCTAGCTATTGGTCAGGCTTTTCCTTTTCCTTTTCCACTCAACTCATAGCATAGTGGTCATAGCTAAGGCACCGATCAAACCAAAGACATAAAATAGACTAGACACCCAAAAGCCCATATTTCAGTACTCTACATTTCAAAGCCTTAATCGAAAGGCCACATTCAAACTCCCTTTCGAACCCACATCAAAAGCCCACTCATAAAATAGCATTGACAAGACTCACCTCAGTTGGCCCAACAAGGCCCAGTTTACCTATAGGCCTTACATTGTAGTAAGACCGTACCGTACATTTTGAAGGACTCAAAAGAATCAGTTCAAAGACACAATCAAAGGAAGAGACCATTTTGGTCATGGCAAAGGAAAATTTTGGGGTGCTAAAAATATATTCGTCTTGAAAACCTATTCCAGTTGTACGGGTGTGATTCGCGTATACTAGCCTATGTCAATTTTAGTGAGCTCAGAGCAAGTGCTCAGACTGCGGGCAGTGTGGTGCGGTGCGCACGCAGAATTCTGAGGCGTGGGCCCATTCACTCTCGCTTATCCTTGAGCTCGCTCGCTCGCTCGCTACACTTCGCTCTCGCAAAAATTTCCCTACAATCCACTATTCAGCCACCAATGCTTAACATAATACACGCACGTGGCCCATAATGGAAGTATCCACACAATTAGTCTATTTCACGAATTAGAAGCGTTTGACAAGGCTAAAGTATTCGACTACTTTATATAATAAATTTCACAATTTTTGAAAATTTAAAAAAATTAGTGAATTGTGTGTATACTTTCTCGCGTGGTTCGATGGACTATATCCTTCATACCATTGGGCTCGGGGCATTCTCGCCATGTCTCGATTTCTGGCAGGGCACAGTCGGGGAAATGGCTGGCCGTTCCCCTCATTAGTCATGGATTGCGGAGCTCATTAATTACGCGCAGAGTAGCCAACGAGTTTGGCTCGCGCACGACCGCGACCCCCTGACCTCAACTCCACCTTATCTCAGGTTTTGATTGTCCAACATCCAATCCCAAACCCTATCTGAAAAAGCAATTCCTCAAGTCAGTCTCCCGCAAGCGCTACGTCTGGACGCTCCTCTTCACTTCTTGCTCAATCTTGTTCAATTCTTAGAGCCCTGAGACTTCCCTGTTCTCTGTTGCCCTCACCACACTTTGTTTCCTTGCTGAATCTGCTTGATTTTCCCTTGTTTCATTTCTTGCCAGCCGGGCCGTCTGTGCTCCTTGACTATTCCAAATCTTCATCATTCAATTCGTTTCACCCTTTCTCCTACTACTTGTCCAAAACGATACTTTGAGCTAGATTTCTTCACTTCGTCCAGTTTTGTTTTGCTAGTTTCAAGTGATTTTTGCTAATTTCAATTCAATTTCGAAATAATGTCTCTTATCTCCAATAGAAAAAGACCCCGGGGGTTCAGTGGCAACTTCGAGCAATCCAAGTCCAGTGCCAGCGACACTTCCCCTCTCAATGCGCAGAACAATGCTTTCGTTGAGGTTGCCAAGGGCAACACAAACTTTAATGGTTCTCCCAACTTTCAATTTAATATTAATACTTCCACTGATCAATACCATCAGTCCGAGTCTGCATTGGTAGAGGAACTGTACAATGAAGATGACGATATGTACGCTGAAATCGACGACATTTTCGACGATGACGGAAGCGACGTGGTATTCCTAGAGGAACGCAAAATCAAGTCCAATTTCACCAGAGCAAGACAAAAGAGGAACAACTCAGACTCTTTCCTCTTCTTGGACAAGGATGTATGGGAAGCATACAACATGTTTAATGTCAATAACGAGGAAGTCATTGAGCCTACTTCCAATGTCGCTCCCGGTCCAAAGAAGCAGCGCACCAATTCGTTGCCTCAGTTGCCTCATGCCAAGTGCTTTTACGAGAAGTTGCCAACAAGCTACATTACCCAGCAGCAAAAGGTTGGTAATATCAAGACTCTTGTTGTTCCCCATAAATTGAACCTCCCTCCTTGTGATGACGAAGATGGTCACTACATTATCAAGATTGACGACGTTTTCGCAAATAGATTTGTCATCAAAAAGTTGCTCGGCCAGGGAACTTTCGGTAAAGTTGTGGCGTGTTATGACAAAATCAACAGAGAGACAGTGGCCATTAAAATCATCAAGAATATCCAGAAGTACAGAGACGCGTCTAAAATCGAACTTCGAGTCTTGACGACGCTAAAGAAGTTCGACAACGAAAACAGAAACCACTGCATTCATTTGCGGGAGTGTCTAGATTACAGAGGTCACATTTGCATTGTTACCGACCTTCTACGGATTTCTTTGTATGATTTTTTGGAGAATAACAAATTTATACCCTACCCTGGCTCACATATACAGGCCATTTCGAAGCAGCTCATCCGGTCGGTGACTTACTTCCACGACTTGAATTTAATCCACACAGATCTCAAGCCGGAAAATATTCTACTACATGATGACTCCTTTCAAAGGAAGCAGATCAGAAGCAGAACGATTATGACTAGTTACTTAAAGCTTAATGCTGGTAATGAGAAGCGTCGGTCGGAGAAAAAGCCTAAGTTTCTGCGGATCTTGAACAATCCGCTCATTCAAATCATCGATTTCGGCTCAGCCATTTTCGATGACGAATACCACTCGTCGATCGTGTGTACAAGACACTATCGAGCGCCGGAGATTGTAATGGGAGTGGGATGGTCGTTCCCTTGTGATATGTGGTCCGTTGCATGTATTTTGGTTGAGATGGTGATTGGAGAGCCAGTCTTCAGAACACACGACAATCTCGAACATCTCGCCATGATTGAAAAAGTTGTGGGCGAGCCTATTGATAAGGAGATGGTGAGAGTGTCCAAAGAGAAAGAAAATGAGTGTGGCTTACAATACTTCACCAATGACTACAGCGAGGGTATGGCGGACGTTGACGATATTGAAGACGATGATGTGCAGAGGATAATGAGCGATTATCCCGAGGATAGCCTGTTCAGACTCAAATTCCCCACGGCTTCAACGCCTGAGAAGTACATCAAAAGCGTGGGGCAACTCAAAAGAATTGATTTGTTCGTGAGCGACCGGATTGGACTCAACATGAATTTCGACCTCTCGCTTAGTGCGAACTATCAGAACAATCAACACTTGATCAACTTCGGCAATTTTACGTTTTGGTGGTTTTTCATCGACTTGCTTCGGAAGTTATTTGTGATTAATCCCAACGATCGTATTACTGCCACCGAAGCTCTCGAGCACCCATGGTTCAATCTTGGTATTGAAGATGAGGGAACAATATAGATACTTACATAATGAATGCCGAGATTTAGCGGAGGCAAAATATGCACGATGAAAAGTAACGCCATGCGATGGCGTGTATGTCAACGCTGAATTTTATAGAGCTGCATTACCCGACTGCAAGTAATTAATGCGACGGCAATTATATACAGCACCGCCAGCTTAGTCAAATGATACGTCTGAACCAACTGTGAAACTGGAAAGTCGAAGTGGTTATCGAAGGTGGTGGTTAAGAGTGGTTAAAAAAATAGCTGAGTTATAAAAGAAAAAGCAACTCAAAGAAAGGCCTTTTCTCCGACTCAAATTGCCTGTTATAAGTGTAAATAATAATCAGTGCGTATTCGTACAAGCATGATCCTGTGCGATGAGGCGAAGGTCCAGGCCCACCGACAAAGTGCTGGTCATCTGATACATACGCCGATGAGCGCCAATAAGTCTTGGTTATGGGCTAACTTCCTTTTCTTTCGCAAGTTCCCCATGTTCCAAATCAGCGCACTCATGTCTGGACGCTTCCAATCAAGGACTTTATTGTGTAATGCATTGATCCAATTAATGATTGGAGAGACTGGCCTGCAGACACATCTCTCAACTGCAGGCTCTGCAGGCCCAGACGTTGTAAGATGTTTAAAAAGTACACCGGGCTAGATCTTTCGGACGGCATATCTGCAAGACGCCGGGACTAGTCGTAATCAATAAGCGAAGTTTCTTACAACGTCGGATTTATCATGCGGCAATTTGATTGTAGGTGAAGTGATGCTGTAATCTATGTGTAAGTGTATGGATACTATGTATGGATTGTATGACACTACTGTGTATGACAGTACGATGTATGAATTGTACGGTAGTACTGTGTTACCAGGTGTACGGTGATAGTAGGTATGAATGTGTATGATGAGTGCGTGATGAACAACGTGCAATTCTAGCCACCATCATCACCGGTCGATTCCAAGACGAAATCATCCGCAGATCAAAGTGCGTGTACAGTAGGTTGCTTGGATCTTCAAAATGTTAGTTGCATGTTAAAAGACAATGGCCCTCCGCTCCTATTTCCGCGCCGTTGCTATGCCAACGAATGCCTTCCCTTAAGTGTCCTAGACTGCGTATCACTTTTGACTAAAAGGGTAAAGAAATTTATGACAACACGAATCAATATGCATGGGACGTTTTTGATGGCTAGGTCATGTAAATTACTAGTCCAAATCAGGCATTCCTAAGCTTTTGGTGGTGTTCAAGTGTGTAGCCGAGAGCCCCCGAGGCGGAATGCGACTAGTGGGTGGACTGATGGCGTGCGTATACATGGGAAATGTGAATGTGGAAGTATGTAGCTAAAGCCATGAAACGAGAAATGGCTAGTGCCGGTGCACGACAAGGCAATTGTAATGTTAGGTGGAAACTACTGGAATGGTCAGATGCATTGATTCTGTTACGCTACATCATTGATGTCATAGCCCAAGATTACCTCCGCTTCACTCATTGGGATTAGAAGTAAACAGTGCGAATCGTCTTTCTGTTCAGTCCGCTCGATAATGATGTGACCTTCACATTACTAGTATAAGGTCATTCCTAACATACAGCAAGCCATGTTCCATGTTACCACGTAGATCGATGTCATTGCAACCATGGTTTGCCGTCTCAAGTTGAGATCGCCGTTCGACGAGGGAATTGCTTCCAGACCTAAATGTGGTTCTATCGATTAAGTAATTACAAGTAGAAAAACTAACACTTCCACCAGTACTACAGGGGGGTTGGCCAACTTATAAGGAACGGATTTTCGGTGTTTCAGATCACCCCCTACTTTTCTCCGAGCCCCGTTGAGCCTGGTCGGTATTCCCTGACACTTTTGCTGTCTGAAACCAAAAGCCGATATCCACAGTGGAGTGGCACCTCAGAAGTGCATATTGATAGGGCATTCATAACAAACCTTTGTTATCTGCACGTCCGCGGCTGCATGATGTGCATACACAGGGATGTCGCATCTTTTCAGCCAAAAAAGGTTCAAATTAAGATCCTCAGTGCAGAGGTCTAGACCCAATCCCGTCGCATGCGTCGCTCTGATTCGACACTGCATTGTTGATTTTCTTATTAATTTTCACCGTCATGCAGCCTTTTTTTTTTTTTCCCCTGCATCATTGACGACCGGTGTTTTCATTCCTTTTTATGGACGATTAATTCCGTCGTCTGAGGATTTTCTTTTTTTTTGCTTCTGTTCTTTCCAAACAAAACCCCTCGAATCATCTTCGTTCCTTGTTTCTAAGAAACCCATTTTCCTAGTATCCCAACTATCGTCTTTCCTTACTCCACTACTCATCACTCTCAGCTATGAAGGCATCTATCGTCTTTTCCAGTATCTTGGCCATTGCTGCCTCCGCTCCCTCCCGTTTCAGCCACCACCATCACGAGCACAAGAGAGATGTCACTGTGACTGTGGAAGCTGCTGCTGACTCGGCTTCCCCCAGCCTCGAGAAGAAGGACTCCACTTCTGGTGCCTTCTCTGCTGGCTCTTCTGAGTCTGCTGCTGCTCCTTCGGCCTCCTCGTCGTCTTCTCCTTCCTCCTCCCAAGGTGGTATCCTCGGAGACCTTCAGGCTTTCGTCGACCCTACCGAGGCTTTTGAGGACGGTGTTCACGACTGTTCTACCTTGCCAACTGGCCAAGGTGTCGTTGGTGTCACTTGGATCAGCAACTTGAACGGTGGTTTCACCTCCGTCATGAACTTGAACGGTGACACCTCCGAGACCTGTAAGGAAGGTTTCTACTGTTCTTACGCTTGTCAAGCTGGTATGTCCAAGACCCAGTGGCCATCCAACCAACCTTCCTCCGGTATCTCTGTCGGTGGTTTGTTGTGTAAGGGTGGAAAGTTGTACAGATCTAACCCTGACGAGAAGTTCTTGTGTGCTTGGGGTAAGCAGTCTGCTTCTTTCGTGTCTAAGCTCGACAAGGACGTTGCCATCTGCAGAACAGACTACCCAGGTTCCGAGAACATGAACGTTCCAACCTTGTTGCAGGCTCAGTCCTCCGTTCCAGCTTCGGTTGTCAACGGTGACGAGTACTTCACCTGGAAGAATGGTAGAACCTCCTCTCAATACTACGTCAACAACGCTGGTGTGTCTGTTGAAGATGGTTGTATCTGGGGTGATTCTTCCTCCGGTGTGGGTAACTGGGCTCCAGTTGTCCTCGGTGCCGGATGGACTGGTGGTCTTACTTACTTGTCCTTGATTCCTAACCCAAACAACAAGCAAGCTCCAAACTACAACATTAAGATCCAGGGAACTGAAGGTTCTTCCACCGTTGGTACTTGTTCTTACATTGACGGTTCTTACGAGGGTGGCAATGGCTCCGATGGTTGTACCTTCACTGTCAGCTCCGGTAGCGCCGAGTTTGTCTTTTACTAAGTTCGCTTTTTCAACCCGTTTTACCTGACAAGGTTTTTGTCTGCTTTCGATACCCACCAGCAAGTGTCTCTCATTGCGAGGTGCATTTCTGTATTATATATAACGTTAAGAAATATTTTTATTGCACATGTTGTTTCTAGCCAAAGGCTATGCTTTCACAGTAACTCAAGTTGAGCACGTTGTTAGTTTTGAAGCTTTCGTAGAGTTCACCTAGCGATTCCTCAGGCGTTGGCTCAAACGAGCTCTGTACATATACATGGACGGTTTTTAGCCGTAGCTTTTTCATGATGTATTTTGCAATGGACGCTATGTTTTGGTTTCCGGAAACACTGAAACTCGACGGTTGTATGGCTGCTGTGGACCCAATCGCCTGGAGCCGAATGGGCACCTTCTGTTGTGTTTGACAAGGCCTCCACACTTGGTCCTCCGAAGGAGTTTTCTCCACAAGCTGTTCTTTGCTAATATCGTGTAATTCTACTTTCTGTAATTTAGTTTCTAGGGATTGCTTTGGTCCTGGAGATTCTTGACTCTCTTTAAGCTCTTCTTGTGTATTGGCATGTGTAGATTGTTTGGGAGATGTGGGGGCGGGGGTGGGGTTTTGCGGTGAGGTCAACGAGGATGAGGACGACTCTGGATCAGATATAAGGAGTGACATGATATAACTTCGTAGTTGTGAATGGTTTTTGGTTGTTTATGGTCTTGTATTTTTGGATTGCTAACTATGTCTAACCCTAGAGTAAAGTTTTAATTCGCACTGAGACTGCGAATTATGTCCAAGACTTGCAATTCTAAGAGATAACCACAATTGACGTGTCATAGTATAATTGACCAGAAGTATAATTTTGTTTTCTAATATTTTTCACCTTTACCCCTTTTTTCTCCTTAGTTAAAATCCACCCCTTTTTATAAAATTTCAAAGGTAAAATTGGGAATTATCTGGTGATGCTGAATAGGACGTAGCATCTAGGCACTTGGTCGTATGACGCATTCCACGCACCATGGGCTATCCAGAGTCTAGTGCAAGGTACCGAATTATTCGATCTCGACATATGAATTTACACTTGGCATTTAAGGAGTACAACATGTTTTAGATCTGTATTTAGGGGTGTACAGGTTTAATGGTTTAGGGCTTCACAAGTGGTGATGTTGGGAAGGTATATATGGTCCAGTTGATGTTCTAGATATATTACCTTCCACCACCAAAGACCTATGGATTATACAAACCATATTGATTTCATGCTACAATACTCCAATATCACCATAAAATCACATAGGACCAGAGCCAGGTACTTCCAAAAAAAAAAGGTATCATCATAGTGTCATAAAATGAAGCCTGTCACATACATTATCTACCATGCTATCGTACGATGGATTGACTAGTGGCAACTATGCACCTGTGAGACCGCAGCCGTGCTTCCAATGCACTCTATGACTCATCCTACCAGAACACTATAAGTTAATAATACGTCGCCGGAATTATTCAACTTTTTGAGCCTAGGGAAAAAAAAACTGCATTATTTCAAAACACAATCTAGCCTCCTGATTGGTATGTGCTATAAACAAAGGCAAGAATAATGCCCCGTCCTGCAGACACTCGGCGCTGGCAGTCGCACCTTCTCAAATACCCCAGAGCTGGTCTTCCTCCACCACCATGTCCCAATTCCACTCTGACACGTCTCTGGTGTCTAGTAACGAAACCTTGGAGACGGTGGAATTCGAATCCATTCTTGCGCTGCTCAAAGACGCCGCGGTAGACGCAAAAAAATTGCACGATTTCTTGTCCTACTCTACTGTCTTGGATATCCATCTCTCGGAACCCTCCAAATACTCAATCGACGAGCGGGAACGCTTGCTTCAGCAGTTGCTCGATACATTGTCTCATGATAAAGTCTTGGTCCAAGAAATTGGTTGGGATATTCCTTCTTTAGTCATCCCTTTTGTCGATACCGGCTTTGATTTCAAACTGGGCCTCCGCAATGCACCTTGTATTGCCAAGATCTTCCGGATTCTCGATGTACTTGTTCGTGATGGAAATCCCAAGGAACTATTTCTAAAAGCAAGCGAGTTGTTGAGCTCCACAAAGGCCAGCGATTCTTCAGACGACTCTGAAATTGCCTTGAAGTTCTATGATGTAAAGCTCCACTGCATATTCGAGCTCATCAACGGTTGTTTCCGCAACATCCAGACGCTATACCCTTCACGGTTCTTATCGATGATCGTTTCCAGCTTCATCAATGCATTGTACCTTAACCTGGAATGCAACGACGTGCACTTGGAGTTTGTCATGAAGCGTATCTACACATTAGCTCGCAACTACTACCCACCTCTGCCTCCACCGGGCACGGACCCCTCTTCCCCGGAAGTGAAGGAGATAGTCAAAGACGAGGATCATTTGCAAAGAACGCTTTTGACCGCTTTTGTATCGTACTCCGTGTCTGTGCTTTTGTCGAAACAACTGTTTGGGTATTCCGTGGCGTACTTCGAGAGTTTGCAATCGCCAAATTCAATCATAAACCACGAATCTTATAGTCTAGATGTGCCTGTTATGGAGAGATACTACAACTTGCTCTCTTCACTTGATATCAAACTAGAGGAAACCTTCAGCTCTTTTGTCAAGTCCTCTGTGGAAATTGTTCACTTGGATGTGAAGGAGAGTGATACTTTCTCAGAGGAGCTTTTCGAGCGTCTTGTTATTGACTACCAAGTAAAGTTTGCAAATTCAATTCTTAATTTGGATCTTCGGCTGGTCCAGAACTCGTTGGCTGGCCTCTTGCTTGTGTATACATACGAAGTGTCGAAAAATGGACTCAATGTCAATTTCGCCAAGACCTTCTCCTTGTCTTTGAAAGAAGTCATGGCCATGACGCTCAGACTTGTCATTCCTGGCTTAGTCCATCCTTCTCTCTGTCATCTTGGCCTTCACGATGTGGCCATCTTCTGGTGCTGGCTTGTGGTGCAAAAATTGTCCAAGGACCCTCGCGCTGTGGAGTTGGAGCTTTCTCGCGTACCAAGCATCCTCCTACAGACATTCTTGCAGTCATTGTTGTTTTTAATGGTATCAAGCCGTGGAAACACGCAGATCAGATACGTGACGCTAACGCTCTTGACTCGCTTCTTGTCTTCGGCGCCTGAAGAGTCGGCCTATTACTTCCTCATCAACTCTTTAAAGGACTGCCCTTACGAGAACGTGAAAGCTGCCTTGGCTGCTACCTTGAAGGCTTTGCTTGTGAATGAAAAGGTCGTTAAGGATTTGAGTGAAGAGTTGGAGTCGCTTGATATGACCAAGATCCCTCTGCAGCCACCGTTACCCAAGAGAGAAGTTGCCAAAAATGCAAAGTTCATCAACTTGAACCCAGAGAGAATCAACGACATTCTTGAGCTCATATACAATTGCATTGAGCTGTCGTTTGTCGACAATGAGGGACTGCCAGATGTGAATCTTGTTACGATTCCTACCTTACTGTCCTTCTTGAATATGCTTGTTTCCGTGAAACGCTCTGGTCAGATCTCAGCTGAAAAATGTACCCTGGTGATATCCTTGACGCAGGAAAATATTGATAAGATCGAGAAGACCTACAAGGGTGACAATTCCAAGGCAACCATTTTGAATGCGGTGAATGTTTTGTCTATCGCCTTGACCAGACTCGGCGAGTAAATATATTTAACCTTCTGGCAACTTTACTAGTACTAAATCCTCAACGTGTCAGAAGACTGTTGCCCTTATTTCTTTGGTTTCCCTGGCCCTTTTTTGGCCGTGCCACTCGATCTCTCGTCAACCAAGGGACCCCAGTAGACAAAGAAACCTTCTTTGGTGGTTGTTATCTCCTCTTCCCATTGCAATTCGGCATCATCAATGAAAGGATCTTCGTAGTCGTATTTTCCGACTTTCCGGTTGATTTTTGTCTGCTGTGCCCTCCATTTTCGACTTTTAAGATCTCCATTATTTTCAGAACCACTTTTGGCTTCACTCTCCTTGGCATCCTTCTTGGACTTGTCTTCTATTATTTGAAGATCATCATCGCCTTCATCGTCATCGCCTTCATCGTCATCGTCAAGGATATCATCCATCATATCAATGGCGGATCTTGCATCTGGATGAATAGCATTCCAACCGTATTTGTCTTCCGCTAGCTTCAAAACATTGATCACTATCTCTGCTTGTCCTGGCTTCGGGTTAGCAGGATCTAAAAGTGGAACGTCTAGAAAAATGACCGGCGTTTTTTCACAGCCCTCTTTGCTCTCGGCCTCTTTGTTCAAATTTCCCGGCTCCGCCAAATCTAGAAATGCTGGGTTGGGAAGATTCAAAGGACCGGTGGTGATCTTCTGCTTGTTGGTGGTTATAGTAGGATTGATAGGCAATTTATCTTTGACTGAGGCGGCAGTTT
Organism: Metschnikowia sp. 00-154.1; assembly: GCA_002370645.1. Classification (NCBI taxonomy): domain Eukaryota; kingdom Fungi; phylum Ascomycota; class Pichiomycetes; order Serinales; family Metschnikowiaceae; genus Metschnikowia; species Metschnikowia sp. 00-154.1. The sequence goes on along the minus strand of NKZI01001723.1, from coordinate 218,606 downwards.
CAGGAGTCTTCTTCTTAACCACCTTCTTTGATTCTTTTTTGGGTGCCTCGGGCGTTAGAATAGACGTGAACGGGATGTTTTCCTTCGTCACCTTCTCCAATGCAGACGCAGTAGCAGGAGTCGGCACCAACTCCTTCTTGGGGTCTGCTTTTGCTTTCTTACTTGTAGTTTCAGCCTTTGTGGAGGATTTCCGCTTCTTTTCTTGTTGCTTTGTGGCAGCAGCAGCCTGGTTGATTTCGTCACTGTTCATGAGAGAACTGATGGAAGTCCGGTTGAACAGGGCCTGCTTTGGGGCTAGTTTCGATTGCTTCTTAGCTTTGGGGTCAACAGTTGCTGGAGTGTCGGCCATTTGAAAACTTGTTTGGAATTGTGCAACAAATTCGTTTCGGAACGGGGCCACTGCTGCTGCTACCTTGTTTTCGGTTGGCTCCACAGTACTAGGTGGCATGGAACTCGATATAATTAATGGAGAGGCTGCTGGTTTATTCTGTAGCTCAATAGATGGCAAAAGAGTATTTCTTGGATCCTGGGTCGTGTTTAATACCCTGACATTGGTTGTTTCTGGCTCCGAGGAGTCATCCATAATCTCAATAACCTCATCAGTTGCTGGTGACGCATAAGTCTTTTTTTGAGGAACATGGGCTGTACTGGTTTGCTCCTTCCCGGCTTGGGTGGGAGGAGACGGTCCCGACATGACGGAGTAGGTGGTAGTGGTTTGTAGTGTTGTAGTATAAGAAAACGCGCAGCCATATAGTGAGGCTAGTGCCAAGACTGAGGCCGGCACCATTAGGCTCTAGATCTCAACGATAAGTAATTGACAAAAAATGAAAATATTTTTCAAAGGCCTTATGTTCTTAAAGTTTAGAGGATTATCTAGTTCATATATTCTAGGAAGTATCAATATATAAGGCTATTAAGCCCGGTCTAGTTGTATAACATTAGTGTGGAAGCCGAGCTTGTTCAAAGTTAGACATGTATCACTGCCGTAGCCCTCCAAACTGTTCATGGTCAAGTCACCGTTCCAGTAATCGGCGTATACCTTACACATTGGTAAGCCCAAACCCAACTTATACTTGTAAGGTCTGGTGATCAACTGCTCGAGCGTGGACTTTTTTGTCTTGGTAGACACCTGGTTGATGTCAGCCACCGAAGTCTGGCCCAATCCATTTTGGCTCTCCACAATCGACGAGCCTGCAGGCGTGACTTGCAAATTGGAGTACATTTGCAATCCAGGAATCTGGTGGAAATTGGACAAAGAAGCCTTGGCTAGGGTTGGACTTTTGCCGAACGACCAGATCGACTTCAACTCGTTATGGTTCATTCCCCCTCCTTCATCTGATATACGGAACACCACATGTTTCTTGGAATCGATGATGGTAATCTTGATTGGAGGTAATTTCCTACCTTCTGCACCATGGGTTTTTATTGTGGCCTCGAAAGAGTTCCTCAATATTTCTCCAAAGAGATAATGTAAGTGAGGCACCATGAATGGGAAAGTGGCCAGGACATCACCGTCCACAACCAAGTCAGGCATGTTTTCCTTGTTGGGGAAAAAGTCCGCCATGGAGTCTGCCACCAAATCGCCCACCTTTCGAAACTCCTCTTTGGCATTACAACTCTGAAAGATTTCTCCAATGTAGTCCGGAGGATTCTCTTGGTATGGGTGTTTCTTGTAGATTTCCGTTAACGATAAGTGCTCCTCCACAATGACTCGCCTACTAATACGGGATCGAAGCATAGAGCTCATGAAACTATCCAATTCTGCCTGCGAGAGATTTTCTGAAATGCTCAGTTCCAAAGCGCCCATCATTAAATGCGACAAGTTAAATACGTGCTGGTCCAATAACGTACTGATGGTCTTGCAAAACTCGTCATTTTCAGATAATGAGTTAATAGAAGGGATCTTGCGGAATGCATTGAAAGAGTGGTAATATGACTGGTAGATCTGTGCCAAGTGGAAATTGTTGACCACACCAAAAGGTAATGTCTGCAAGTCCCTAATTCTCATGGCCAAACGGATAGGTAACTCCAAGCGGACAAAGTTTGCAGACGCCAAGATCTTCTGTTTGCTTAGTTTCTTACCGTAACCAGCCAACTGACGTAACGAAACGGGGTGGGGTTGTTTCTTGGAGTATTCGAGCAAAACCTCATTCTGATAGAAATGTTGTGGGGTTAGAATGCTGGAGAAGGAGGGGAATGCACCCAAGTCATTGACATGATGTGTGATGTTGTCATTGTTAATTAGGGAGAGAAATTCGGCTGAATGCTTCGGGATCCTCTGTGTCACTTGATGTAGAGGCTTGCTGAAAATCATTGCTGGGGTACTATCAGTGGAGATTGTTGAATATGCAAGATGCGCGAACTCGTGTGTGCAGGCAAGATGTTACATGCAGTACAGGGCGTATGAGTGAAGGCTAGCATTACAACTGGGTCTGGTCGTGAGGAGGAGTCAGGTTTGCCTCAGAGACAATGTATTAACAAGTCCTGTGCAGGAAGAAGGATTCCAGGATGGAAAGGTATATATAGAGGAGAGTCCGCTCTTGGTTGAGCGGCACCATCATTTACCAGAATACTACGGACCTTCTAGTATACATCAGTAACACATCTAAACCCTGATAAAGAAATATCTATGACTACTACTTCTCCATATCTCTTGGAGTTAATGGCCAACAATGATGTGACTGTTCCTGACTATGACAGTGTTATCTCTAACGCTCAACAGAAACGTGAGTGTCTAGGTACAGACCTGCGCACGTGACTCATACCTACACAGAACAAGGTACCACCAACAAAACATAGATATGTTGGGAAGTTCATAACTATAGTGGTTTATAGGGATTGATATGAACAAATTCAAGGTTAACGTTTAGTTTTTGTTAGTTTGCAGATAGCATCACTGATAACACCTTAGCCTCTTTAGAGTCGCACGAGACTCCTACCTTTATAATCTAAGAAACCTGATACAAGATCATTTCAATGCTTTCTTAAATTTCAGGTCTTATTGAAATTGTAAAGGGGGGAAGAGATAGGGCATAATTAGATTGGAGTTTTCTTATATATTATGTAGAAACCTATGTGTATTAGGTGCCCCTGTGGTGAAACCTGAAGGTTAGCTCCGTCAATTGTACAGAGGCTACTATCTCAGTACCAAGAAAAAATCGAATTCTTTACAGCCATAAAAAGTTTAGGAAAAAACTTTTGAAAATTCTTTCTCTTTTTTATTTTCAGAATTAATCAATTAGGGTCTGATTGTAAGGTGAAATGGTTACTGGTAATTCTACTGTTCCCTTGTTCATAAAGGTCTACAAATCATGCACCAGAATGTTTCTCTATGATGGGTTTTAGTAACTTCGTATCGAAAAATTTGTATAGTTTCTCAGACTTTTTGATGTTCTTGATTTTGCCAAAATTTCTCTACGGTATAGAAGATTTACTTTCGAGTTCATGTGATCACCTCTCCTCCTTGATTTATAAGATTAAGGTGGTGGACTAAGATGAGTTACTGTCAGCAAGTATTAAATACATATTTTTGTATATGTATTTTTGTATATGGTTTAAGAAAAACTTAAAATATCTTTTTCAGGGCTTGTTAGATCCATTATGGATGAATCGGCCAAAAGTATAAGCCAGCTTTCTTCCAGATGTCACAAAATCAACTTTCGGTTGCGGCCATACCAAGTGTAGAGTACTGTTTCCCGTCCGATCAACGTTAGTCAAGCCACTTAGGGCCACAGTGAGTAATGCAGTGGGAGACCATGTGTGAAATTGTGGTGCTGCAATCTTTTTTTCATTTTATCAAATGCCATCATGAAACTACTACTCAAATAATCTTACTACCATGCTCTATTCTATTAAATCTTCAAGAGTATTGCACAATCTCTCAATGAGGAATTTGCTTTCGCTATTTTCGTGTATTCTGTTGAGGTAATGTTTAAGTGCTAAATAAGTAGAATTTTACCATCCTCAAACGTCATTTAAACGGTTTAGCCGAGATATCATATAAATTTTTAGTTGAATCGAGAATTTGCTTCGATGCTTCTAATTACCTGCATACAGAGCAAGTGGCTGGCAATAGAAGCCCAGTTTCGCATTCTAATGCCAACAGCCAGCCACCATGATCCATGCGCCCCAATTAGGAAAGCCCGAGTTCATCTTGATCCGTCTTAGCTCTTCTCTTTATTGATTTATATCCTTTATTCTAGCTCTTCCTTTCAAAATTGAAACTAATTTTTTTCAAACTCTCCAAATCCACAAATCTTGTCCGGCTATTTTTAGATAAAGTCCGTTACGCACCATGAACGTGACCCGTACCGCTTACTACTCCTCTGACTACCTTCAGAACAAGCACGATTATAATTATAGACTGCAGTTAATGGACCGAAGAGCCCCGAAGTCCACACAATTGAGGAAATCCCCTCTGAAACAGCTACCTCCAATTCTGCAAGAAAGGGCCTTCATATCCCCAGAATTCGGTGCTCCTAACGATGTCCTCGACAGTCAAAATGATTTGACGGAACAAATGACTCCAGCCGAGTTAAACCATCTCACAAAACAAGATTGGGGAAATAGCCAGTACAGAGCAGCATACCAACAGTTGGCAGCGGAAAACGCACTTTCAGGGCGAGGTGTCATGACCTACCAAAGTTTCATGGACAACTTCTACAATCCACAACCACATGATCTCTACGAGCCTTCGATCCCTAATAAATACGAGGGTTACTATATTGATCAGAAGCGAAAACAAAACGAGGCTGTCGAGTTTCAGCCGGCTCTGTACACACACAAGACCTTTCAAAGGGTATTTGACGACGACGAAAAGCCTCGGCTCAATCCAATGGATGTTGTATTCCAAGATAAGGAGGACATGGAGTTGAACCGCAAAGCACATCGGCCTCCTAAGCGTCTTTATAAGAATGTACAGCGGAAGCTAGCCAGAGAAAACTATGTTAACTACGACTACTTCAAGGAACAACAGAAGGACAGGGCCGGAGAGCTGCGGCAGCGAACTAGACAATTATTCGACAAAAAGAAAGGACAGGACTCCCAGAACAACCAGGATGGGGCTTTCATTAAGACCCTGGAGCCTCGCACTGAAGACCCCGCAAGTCCTTCCAAAAAGGCCCCCAGCTTATTTTCCAAATTGAAGGGAAAAATGATCATGGATGACCGACCAGAAAACAAGGAGGTGTTCACGAATCAGGTAGATGATGACGACGACTCTACTGACGACGAACTAGAAGCATGGATGGCTGAACAGCCTGGAGCAGCAAATATCAGCACCCCCACACTTCGAAAGCAGATAAAGAGAAAATGGAGGAAAGCAAAGCGAAGCCTAGAAGATAACTATTTTGAGAACTACAAGCGAGAGATCGGGAACAGAGAGTCCAAGAAACTAAGGGAAAAGCCACAGCCTCAATTACTGGAGAGTCCGCCAGCACTGGACCAAAGCAGTTTCAATCCTATATGGAATAACATTCTTTCGTGGGTTGTATACACGCCAGTGGAAGAGCCCAGTGAAAGTGATAAAATCGTGGAGATCTCTGACCAGAGCTCCCAACCCGAAGAAGAAGGTAAAAGATCTAAAAAGTTCAAGCAAAAACTCCTTCAAGGTTGGTCGAGACCAGCATCATTATACTCAAAGCCCGACGATTATAGACTCAAAAGTAGGAGTCGAGAGTTGGTGAAAAGCTCTAGGTTTGAAGAATGTGGGTCTGAGTATGAAGTTGAAGTCTCCGACGATAGCGACTCCAACGAACGGCTATACTATAACCAAGAAACCGGAGCATTGGAGCAGTACAACCAAAGTGCCCTTCAGAACATGAAACTGGCCCAAAGTGCACCCATACAAGTGGTGTCGCACCTCAACAAGCTCATCAAAAGCGTTCGGATAATGAAAATTTTATTCTCGCCAATCGACATAATTGCCGAGCAGATCCCAAGTCTCCAGTCTACGGTGATTGTTCTTGAGCTCATTATTTTTGTGTGGATATTATATGAGGTTTCGCTTCTCATTGATGCCTTATGCTTGGCCGTGAGGGCAGTGTGTGCACCCATGATCGCCATTGGAAAATTCATGAACAGAGTCGTATAGACTTCTGAAACTGGAAACTTCCCATCCATCAATTCACTAAAGATACTATGAGATATCACTTTGGCTAAAGATATCTTTTTCACCAAACATTTATAGATAAATTTTTCTGAATTCATAAAGTAGCAAGTATTCTCATTGATTATACATAAGTCTCTTGGAGACCTACCTCATGGCTTGACTGCGCGAAACCTACAAGCTAAATTCAAAGACGCTAAAATCAGAAAACGCATCTCCACTTCATTTCGCCAATGAACACCTTTCGACGTAAAGCTTTGGTGAGAGCGTGGCCCACCAATAAAATCAGATTTTCTACGCTTAGCCCAAGACTACAGACCCAGAACCAAAAAGATGTACAGCCTACCGTGGATGGACGTAAGCTTAACCCAGAAGAAGCCAAGGCAGAGGCAGCCAAGTTGGCGTTGCGGTCTTTGAAAGATATGAAATCGCTCTTTTCTTCATCCACTGAGGAGGCAGATCAGCCAATCGATACCAAGCCCATCTTTGAGAATCCTCAATTGTTTGTTGACTTAAGTCTTCTTCACCAGGGCCAGGTGATCCAGGAACTCCAGGCCAAGTACGACCTGAAGTGGATCAAATTGACGCCGCAGGAGCGCCGTTTGGGCTATTTCATAGCTTACGGTGACTGGGGGCCCCGTGAGAAGTTCTCCAACTGGAAGACTCAGGAGCCACCTTTGGATCTTCCGTTCGCCATACCTTCGCAGATAAGAAGCACGCAACCAAAGGCCCTGGACCCGATCCACAAGTTGAAACCGGTCAATCTTGCCGAGACAGATGTTAGAAAAGAGCAGTTTGATACGTCGAAAACAGACCCGGTGACCAAGACATTTCTCTACATCACTGCGTTTTTCATATTGTTTGCTTTAGCCAGAGACAAGAACACGGGCGAAGCCGGACGGCCAGTGGAGTTTGTGGTGGAGGACCAGTACCTCAAGTGGAAGAAAGAGCAGGAAGAGAAAAAAGAACAAGAGAGATTGCAGGAAGCCGAGAGGAAAAGACGCAAGTGGTATTATCTCTGGCTCAAGTAAACGAATTATGTATATAGATAATGTCACGAAAGACTCCCCACGATGTACAAGAGCTTACATCGTGCTCTCACAAAAAAAAAGAAACGGCTCGCCAAGACCATTCCTGGCCATTAGGCCTCATCTTCATCTTCATCTTCATCTTCATCTTCATCTTCATCTTCATCTTCATCTTCATCGTCCTCGTCATCGTACTCATTCCAGCTAGTCTCAACAGTCTCACGCACCCTCTTGATGTACTGGGACCGGTGCTCCTTGTAGAGATTAGCAGCCTCCACATTTGCTGGCGACAGAATGTTGGGGTCATTGAGAAGTGACTGGATCGACGTCAAAATGCTCGACACGTCGTACGTCGGAGACCACCGGTTCTGCAAGATATCTAGACACAACTCCCCACTGGCGTATACGTTTGGGTGAAACATCTCGCTCAAAAACTTCACCAGCGGTGGCTTGTTGGGGTACTGCTCATCGAATTGCAAGCCCAAGCGGAAAGTGCCGTCTTCAAAGGGCGTATCACTTGGTCCAATAATAACGGCGTTCCATGTCATCACGTTATCCGGAACCGGTGACGCTGACACGCCACTAGGCGCATCCAGCTGTATTCTTTTGAAGTCACGCATAAGTCTTCTTTTGGCTGGAGTCGACATGGTGTTTATGTGTGTGTGAGTGAGTGAGTGTGGCGTTGGTATTTGAATGGGTTGAGATAAACTATGCTGGGTCCTGCAGTTGTCGGAAATGCTCACTATACGAGGATGTAAGGGTGCGAAGAGTAAGCTGCAAAGGGAAAACAACGGGATCCAAACTTGGAGGAATATTAAGCTGATTTCTTTAAGGAACAACTTGTTGGTAGTTATTGAACTTTAGACAGTGGACGTACCGATAGTTGTTGGTGCCACGACCACGCGCGCCGGCTTTCGATCGCCTTCCAAATTGCGAGTGGCAATTCCAGCCACTGGGCCGAACTACGTTTCATCCGTTTATTTGAAATTTCTACACTTTGTAAAACATTCTTTATCAAGGACTATGCCATTATAGCTCTCTAATCAATAGAGTACTCCTCGAAGACGAAGGGCCGTGAGTCAATCACTCCCTCTTGTAGACACCGGCAACAAGGCTCTCGACCTCGTCCATGAGCTTATCAGCATCGGCCTTGATCAACTTGAAGACTGAGTCAAGCTTCTCGGTAACACCAACGAACATTTCGTCGGCCTCAGTCTTGACGTCAACGGATGCAGATCCGTACTCGGTTGAACTGAAGAAGTTGGTGATATTGTGACCAGCTCCGTTGAAGGCCAAGACGTTGGGGGTTCCGTCCTCGGGAATGCCGGATAACTTGTTAGACGTGGCAAAATTCACCAAGTTCTTCTTCATTTGGTTGGGGGAAATACCTTTCTCAGAGGAGAAAAACTCCGAGTCGGATCCTGGCTGCAAGGAGAGGAAGTAGGACAACAAACCACAAATGTGAGGTGAGGCCATCGAGGTTCCACTCAAGGAAGCAGTGGCAGTATCAGAACCAATGTAGGTACTAAGGATGTTAAGCCCTGGAGCAAAGATGTCAACAGCACTTCCGTAGTTGGAGAAGTATGCTCTAGTGTCAGAGATGGTCGAGGCACCAACAGTGATGGCCAATTCAGCGGAGGCTGGCGAGGTATTAGCAGCATCTTGGTTCTCATTACCAGCTGCCACAGCAAAGTGAATACCGGCTTTAACAGCAGCGTTGACGGCCAAGTCCAAAGCCGGGGATTTACCACCACCCAACGACATGTTGGCAGTGGAGCCCTTGAATCCCTTCTTGTTCTTCTTGACAGCCTCTTGATGGGACTTGGCTGCAAACTCCACACCCTTGACAACGTCAGACATGGAGCCAGATCCATTGGATCTCAAGACCTTGATACCAACCACCTCAGCCTTCTTTGCAACACCGTAGTCTTTGGAAGCGATTGTACCTGCGCAATGAGTACCATGACCATTGCCGTCGGTGTCGCTATCGCCGGATGGAATGGTGGCACCCCATCTGGCTCTACCTTCAAATTGCTTGTGGTCAACAAACACACCTGTGTCGATCACGTAAGCAGTAACACCTTCACCAGCATCGTTGTCGTAAAGGTACTGGTTGAAGTTACCCAAGGAGAGAGGTTGACGGTGGGAAAGTCTTGCCAAACCCCAAGGAGCGCTCTTTTGGACTTCAAACTCGTTAGCGTAGACGGTAGAGTCCTTTTCAACAAAAGCGACGTTAGGGTCACTGCGGATCCACTCAATGGTAGAGTCTAAGAAGTAACCACTAAATCCAGATAAGGTGTTGGCGATGTCAAACAGGTCAACGATTCCACCCTTGACATCGACTCCCTTAGTGGACACAAAGAATGGGTCAGATGGGTCAGCCTTGGCCACATCCTCGCTCAGCTTGGCAACAACAAGCTCTTGGTGGAACTTGGCTTGCGCAGAAGAAACATCTCCCTTGTACACCACAATGTACTTGTGAGGGATGGTCTCACGGGGGTTTTCGATAAATGGAGCTAATGCAGCAGCTGCAGAGTCCACTTTCTCCTTGACAGTCTCCTTTAAGTCCTGGGCCTTTTCGGCAACCACCTTGGCGGAGTCAGCCACACTGGCCTTGAGGTCAGACTTCATCTCCCCAAGCTCCGAGTTTTGGAACACGTCAATGACATCGTTAAGGCTTGGGATAAGCATACCATTGACAGCGCCAAGGGAGGCTAAAATGGAGAGAGCCACAGAGCGAGATAACAACATATCTCGGATTAAGGATTAAGAGATTGGAAGGGCTCTTGGGTGGCAAAAGCTAAAAATTATAAACTTTGAATTCGGGGATAATAGGAATGTGTATGTATTCTTAGGATTGAATATCGCTATAAAATTTCGGTATGAGACCAATAGCGAAGGGGAAATAAGAATAAGGTTGTAAGGGGATAGTGTGGCGATACGGGGTTTAAATAGAAAAAGAGGAATGGGGGTGAGCGTGTGCAGTGCGCTCGCGCCTCGGAAATTGCTTCTTGTGACTGGACAATTAGGGGTGTGTGCAGGCCAGGGGTGGCATACCTGTAATCTGCTTGATTAGAAGAGTTAGCTGTTTAATGTGATGTTATCATTTTTTAGGAAGGATGATTTTTTGCGTTTTTAATCTTTGTGGTAGGCTTCTGGCCCGCAATATGCCTATCTCATGTTCGGATTATAGTCTGCGGGACAACCAAAATCCCTGCATAACCCCTTGGTAGAAAGGATGACAGAAACCGGAAATAAAAAAGATTTACTAGAAGTGCCTAAAAAATAAACACCAAAGAGCAATTAAAGAGGAGCAGAAAGTCCGGACTCGTTGTGAGTCCAAACCGTCCATAAATAGCATTAGGATTATAGAGGCGGCTGCGGTTACATCATTGATAAGATAAGGAGCGAGGTACGGATGCGCGAACGTTATGTCATGCAGATCCCCGCGCGTTCTCCACTAACCACAGTTTTGCTCCTTGAACGCCCTCTTTATTCACAGCCTTGTAGACCTGAGATTTGGGGAATGCTCCTTCACTAAGAAGCGCATCGATGTAATTTTTCTTTTCCTGGTTGCTTTGATTGACGCAAAACCAAAAGGTATTTCTGTTTTCTTTCTTGTCGTCGCCATTGATCGGTAAGTGGGGATGGCTGATTGCAGGCAATAGTACTTCTTTCACACGCGTCAAGGCTTCTTGAATGCCTATTTTACCGCGAGTAATGGAACATTCGGTGTTCCGACACCACCCATTTTCACAACCTTTAGTGAGTTGGATAACATACTTTCTCTCGATGCGGTTTTGTAGCTTGGAATTATCCGTATCGAGAAGCGTCAGATAAAGAGGCCCATAGCACGTGCCACACAACCCTAAGACATTATCTCTCTTATCATTCTCCAATAGAGTATTGCTGCAAACCTGGTTCAAGCAAAGATTAGCAAGCTCCGCATCCTGGTCGCTTTTGACGATAGCGTGTATTTGCAAATGCTTAGCCATATCTTTGTTCCGCAAAACCTTGCCACACTGATAGCATTCAGCAGTACGATTGCCGCACTGACTTTCGTGATGTGTGAGATTGGCAAATCTGTCTTCATAAGTGGATTCTTCTTGGGGCACAACCAAATGACAAAAGAGGCACTCGGTCAATTTGGCAGGGCATTCAGTGGATTTGTGGTTCTGAACCAAGTCAATAAAGCTTGAGTACTCCGTAGTCAGAGAGCACTGAGTGCAACGGTATGGAGCCTCATGCATGATTTTAGCATGCTTGTATTTAAAAGTAGCCGAATTTCCATGAACAGTGCAACTCTCACAATGCCAATGGCTGGCAGGGATTTTAATCCGAAACACTTCCCCACACAGACACTTAATGTTGTTGCGTTGGCAGAAAGCTTCATGCAAAGTAGAATTGGCCGGGTCAATGAATCTGTCGCAATTGGAGCATTGCTGGCCATTCAGCACATCTTCTGTAGCTTTTGGCTCTTCTGAAGCAGCAGTTGTCAATGTAAACTTGACGTTTGCTTTTTCCGACCATGCAAAAGGCACAATGTATAGCCAACAAGCGGAATCAGTTTTGAATCTTTCGATGTGATTCGCAATCTGATCTACTCGGGTGTCTAGTACTATTGTCTTTATATCAGGTGCTTCTTCATCCTGCAACATCGTACAAGAATAGAAGTTTTCGAGTGTTAGTAACTTATCCAACCCAACAATCATGTCCACGTTGCATATTTCACCATCCGTAGCAAGCGATATGGTAATGAAGCGTTCAGTGTTCAAAAGATCCACTTTTAAGATACGCGGGACTTGAGAATCATGAAACGGTTCAAGCTCTAGCTCAGTATTTGCTTCCAAAAGTGGAACGTTTTCAATTTGTGACATTGCAGAGTTGTGCCGCTGTTGCTGAGCACCCATGATGTCATCCAAAGGAATGACATCTAATGCTATATCAGTATCCACCACAATGACGGAAGATGCATTGGAGTCCTCCACAAGAAGAGATACCGTTTCTCTGGCCACAGGATCTTCGTAGTTGAGAGTTTGGCCCTTCGATAAGGTCGTATATGAGGTGCTTAGAAAGGACTCCAAGTAGTACTTCCAGTTAGTCACGTGAGGATAGAACTGAAGCGGTTTCAACGTAAGAAAAGTACCTTTTTCAACATTAGACAGAGTAGAACACGTGACAGTTAAGCCTTCGAGCTTATTGTATACCTCTTCCGGAACATGGATAGTAAGTGGGGGAGCGGTGAACTCTTTCACGCCCACTAACAAAGAGTCATTCAAGGTGAAGATTAGGGGATGCGGTAGCTGGGGATTTAAAGCAAGAGCATCCAGCAAAAGCGATACTGGGAATATACACTTGTCTGAATATTTTGGTAAGGACTCGGATAAGACGATTTGGTACTCGGACATGAGGTGGATCTATGATTTTGCCGTTGTTCTATAGCGAGCGCGCATACATAGGCCACTGTCTGTTGGTGTGTTGCAGCCAGACAGTCAGTAGACAATCAACTGACAAAATTGGTTTGAATAAAAAGTTAAAGTGAATATAGACTTCAGGTTCCAACGGTTGGGTAGAATTGATGTAATTTTAGGTGAGCACCAAAGAGTGTCATTTACAGGTACGTAGTCAATGTTCTAAATCTTCAAGTAATCGGCCTTATACCACACATATCACAACAGATACTAAGAAACTACACTTAATCAAAGTTATCTTACTTAAGTATTTATTGAAGTACAATTATCAATCAAAACTGATAATAATTAATGATGTTTGGGTTGGTGGCTGGTGGCTGGCAGTTGGTAGTAAGTGGACGGCGTTCAACAAGCACCAATACAGACCTAGAATTTCTCCCACTTCCAGACCGATTCTCCCGGGTTCACAAGCTCATCATCGTTCTTCTCAAAATAAACACCTTGGTCTCCACCTTGAGAAATAAGCACATTGAGCAAATACGTGAACTTACTATAGTCCTTCTGGTCCCAGATTGCGCGAGCCTGCTGCAACACCTTTTCCTTAGGTACAGTTTCTTTCACCTCAAGCTTGACACCATGAGAATTTTCGTACTTTTCAATTACTTGTTTTGGAGTCACTACTCCAGACTGCACACGAACAATTTGGGGAAGCTCTTCTGTTGCTTTGGAAGCAATGGCTGCGACCACTCGGCCAATGTCCTTGATATTGGTGAAGGAAACAGACTCGTCAGGTGACCCCAAGTATGTGACGGTCTTATTCTCGAGATCCCCACCAAAATGGCCAATTCTTTCATACAACCATGGGCCACCAGCAAATAAACTGGTGATTATATCCACGGTTTTCACGCCCTGTTCACGCACCTTCTGCGAGTGATCATTCTTGAATTCAAGGAAGCCAGGGAGCACCTTATCAGCAGCAGCAATATCCACACCGAATTGAGAGGGAATGTATAATTTTGGCTTGATATGACCCACCAAGCCCTCCAAACCTGTAAAGGTCTTGGGGTTCGGATTGGTCAATGCAATCACCACATCAACTCCTTTCAAAGACTCAGCCACAGGTTTCCAGTCTTCACTGATATCGCCTTGGACGTACTTAACAACATCCGTGGAATTTTTGGAACCCGAGTCTCTGGTCACTGCAAGAATAGGAAGAGAGAAGTTTTTGTTAAATGATTTGCTTTGGATGGCTTCCAACGTAGAAGTGCCTAAAGCACCATTAAGGCCGATGACTGCAATTGAGAGAGACATAGAAATTAAAAAAGGGTAGAGATTGGTAGATTAGAATTCTTAAATTCTGGAATGATTAAAATCTGGAATGCTTGAATTCTTGACTTTTCTATTCTTCAATACCTTGATTCCATCTTTTTATACTTGAACATGTGGCGTTACTTACATCTGGTGTAGAGTGAGCCTCAGTTCGACGTGAGCCTCAGTTATCCGAAGTTAGTCGCACTACTGGGCCCTTGGCATCCACACAAGCCGCCATGATACAGTGTTTTTCAAAATTATTCAAACCAGTGCGACAAAATGTTTCAAACTAGCGCGACAAAATGTTTCGAACCACACTAGAAAAATGTTTCAAACCAATAATTCAAAAAGTTTCGTACACCCGTAGCAAGTTGTTATATACAGGATAACAAAGAAACCTGTTCTGTCCTCTCCATTCTGACCCTTGATCGCTACTGCAAGACTCCCAAATGTAGTACATATAAGGCAATCGTCCAGATTTAAGATTTCAGAATATTGAATTCTAATGAAAGTTGTTAGATTCTTGAATACGTCTAATACTGGGAGTTATGTTCATTCGTTGATGGGTTCCCAATAAGTGGGAATCCGAGTAAATATATAGTTAGCCAGTGAATACCAGAGAGTGAGGCAGGGCGCTTAAACGCCATGTCACGAGGTAAGGTGAATCGATGAGTCCAAGTCACGGGTTATGGTGCCTTGGATGAGTCACTGGCATTCGTAGGCTCGAAGATACCTCTATGGGTAGTGTGTCTACCCATGGTAGGTCTAACAAAAGTTGGTGTGAAACATTATACCATTTGGTTTGAAAGGATGTGCGAAGGGGTACGAAACATTTTGTCGCACTGGTTTGAACCATTTTGTCACACTGGTTTGAATAATTTTGTCGCGCTGGTTTGAATTCTTGAACATGCAAGATGTGCTAACGTTTGTATGCAGGTGATGTATTACCTGCAGTCCTCGGAGTTTGAGTGGAAACTAACATTACAACCGGCTATTGTTGTCAGAGAGAGTCAGGTTTGATTCTAGGACAATGTATATATACAAGTCCGGTGTGAGAAGAAGGAATGTAAGGAAAGGGTATATATATAGAGGGGATCCCGCTCTTGGTTGAGGGGTATCCCGAATATTGACAATACTACGGACCTTCTACTACAAAACTGTAACACACCTAACACGTTCAAAGCCTCAGCAATGACTACAACTGTACCAAAACTCTTAGAGTTATTAGCGAGTAATGACATAACTGTTCCACGCTTCGACAGAGTGTACAGTAAAGCTCAACATGAATAGTTTTGAAAAACACTGTACACTATAGATACACCTTAGATATACACCATAGTCAATACCTATAAAGTACCCTTCTACAAAAAATGCAGTTGAAGAGAAGCTGCATCACGTGACCGGTGATTTGGTATAAGATTATGCAAAAAAAATTTTATCCTTTTTTTTTATGCTGATTACCTAATCCTTACTTGTTCAATGTACTTATGCGCATACCGTTTCTTTTGTTTTGAGTGGCCATAGACGTATAGATCTGTCGATCTTTCTGACGATCTGTCAAGAATTCGCGCACATTGTTCGACGAAGTCTGTAGATTAGACAACACATGTTCCGCAACCATAGTTGCGGTACCAGGTGGACCATACATTAACCATGGTGTAATGTCCAGCGGACAGTGACTGAAAGACACTGTCCTCATAGTCTCGTCAAGATATGTAAACACTTGAGGATAGTTTACTTCAAGAGAAGAAGAAGAAGATGTAGAGTTGTCAGTGTCCATTGGGTTATTGGTGGGTCTGGCTTCTGGAGGCATCTCGGTATGACTCAGACAGATGATATTTGATTGAGTTACTTAAAAGATGGATATGTTCCAGACTCCCTTATATATGTGGGAGCTCTACCTTCACGGCACCAGGCGGTTGTAGTAACCACAGGTGTATATGAAGAACAGGTGCTTGTTACCGCGCTATCCCTGGAAGCCATTGGGGATACTGAGCGCGTTCACCTTTTCAACAAAGTCGCCGACTGCATATAATAGACATACATAACAATAGATTCTAGCAGGCTAAGCTTCACTAGCCGAAAAAATATTTTATGTGGAGACTCTTCCAAATAGGGGTAAATATGTTTTTTTTGTGGCTTAGAAGCCTTGATCTCTTCCTTCCTCAAGGTCCCTTTCCACGAGGTTTCATCTTCTGGTTTGTCATCTCTTAGGTGTATTTTGAATGCACACGTGGTCCACCATACTTTAAAACCTTATAGGGTAACATTTTGGTAGTGAAGGCCCTAAAAAATTTTCTATTGATATGCATTATGTCATTTTATCGTAGCTCTTATACCGTTCTTCTCCTCGGGTATTAAATCCTTCTCGTCTTATGGCACTGGCCAAGATGTCAAATTACGAAGGCGTCCTGCACAAATGTCTATAGTTCATTTAGATATGTAAGAAGAAAAGAACAATAAGAACCTAAATAGACTCCCTGCAGGTGTAGGCAAGATTCTTCTAACCGCGCTTCAAAAATATGCCCATATTTCTCACTGTTTTAAGACGGGATTTAACCCTTCCTACACACTATTGGTAGAACTAGCTTCACCTCATACCACTTCGAAGTATCCTGCACAAGCCTTCTATCGGTCGCCCTAAAGCATCTAAGATCGCTGCAGCTTCTTCATCACTCTCTTTATCCAAACATTCATTTCTGAGCACCTACTTTTTCATACCCTTCCATAAAAGTGTCTGTATATAGCAGCAGTTTATACATTTGCTTGCATCAAAATTATATAGTTCCTGCACGCTCGTTTCAAAAAGTCCCAAATGTCTGTATTGGCCAGGCTAAAATCGCCAAGGCCCTTGGTGGTTATTACTCTCTTGACAATTCTTCTTGTCAATATCTACATCTCCATGCGGAATACCGAGTTGGTTGCTCCTACTAATATGGGGCTCAACAACTCCATGGAGTTTTCCAGTGAATATATCGAATCTCTCCGGAAAGATATTTTGGAGGGAAAGCAAAATGAGTTGGTGGACGAAATCAAAAAAAGTCTTCACGACAAGTTATACCCTGAAATCGAAAGAAAAGTAAAAGCAGAGGTCGATGTTAAAGTCCGGCCCAACTATGAGAAAAAAATCAAGGAAGATCTTGAAAAGTCCCTTTCGCTCCAGTACATGCTGACGTACAAGTTGGATTATGTCTTGATAGAAAATATGGCTGCAGAGTACTTGAAGGATAATATCGAAACAATCAAGCAGTTGTCACTTCTGGATCTTGCAAGTTCAATAAATTCTTCTGCAACTGATGGCTCTGTACTGGTTGAAAGTGCGCTTAATGAGGTGGTATCCCGAAAAAAATGGTTTGACTTTGTTCTTCGAAATGTGATTTTAGATTCTGCTCCAACCCTTGGTCCATTAACTACAGAAGAAAAAGGAAACCTTATCAATGACTGTGGGTTCATCATTAACCCCATGATCTACGACAAAAACCACTTGTCCAGAGTACACCTCTCTTCCGAAAGAATGTCAGACTTTAAGAAGTCACACGGGAAAATCTTTCAGCATCTCAGTTTGATGGAAGCTCCCTCAAGACATATTTTTCATGGAAAGGGTATTATTATTAGTGGTGGTGGTGCATATACGGCCGGAGCCCTAGTCTCGATCATCCAAGTCCGTGAATTGGGGTCTAAATTGCCTATTGAGCTTATTATCAATGACGACTCCGAGTACGACGAATATATCTGTAAGGAAATGGGTTCAAAGTTCAACTTTAAGTGTGTCATCATGCAGAACGAACTCGGAGCAGAAATCATGGAGAAATTGAAAATCACTAAGTTCCAAGCCAAAGTCATGGGTATCCTCGCATCTTCTTTTGACCACGTGATTTGTCTTGATGCAGATAATATGCCACTCATCAACCCTGACGAGTTACTCACTTCTTCTGCATACTTTGAGTCTGAGTTCTTGTTGTGGCCTGATCTCTGGCATAGAACGATCCTGCCGTTGTATTATGACATTGCCGGAATCCAATCTGGACAAGTCGTGAGAAGGGGAGGAATCCCCAACTCAGATGATTTCATTGATTACTCCAAGAAAGGTAATGGAGGAGTTCATTTCCATGACTTAGATGGTCTTCCTGATACTCGCTCTACGGAAACAGGGCAAATGGTGTTCTCGAAAACTAGGCACTTTAGGTCTTTCATCTTGGCATTATACTACAATGTCTACGGTGAATCCCATTACTGGCATCTTATGTACCAGGGCTCTCCAGGATCCGGAGACAGAGATACTTTTGTTCCAGCCTTACATGTGTTCCACGAGCCATATCATGTGGTTAGACAAAACACATGGTTGGCTGGGTTCGATCAAGCAGACGGCAAGTTCCAAGAAACCACTATTGTGCAGTATGATCCCACTAGTTCCTATGCTTATGAGACTGCGTGGAAGAACTGGCTCAAGTCCAAGAATCATGACCTGAGAATGTTACACTACCAGAATAATGCCAAAACAAAGGATTTGATTAAAGAGTTCCAGAAACAAGACTCGATTCCCGCTGCTCCCAAGGTATTCTTCCTTCATATTCATAGACCCAAGATTAACTTTGTGGAGGGAACTTCCGAAACAAACTACTTTGACTGGGACAAGCAGAGGAATTTAGGCAAATATGGTCGCTACAAGGATGAGTTTGGGGATTCGGATTGGGAACTTAGATTTTATTCGATTTCTCAGTGGTTGGCTTGTAAGGGTATTCAGAGTGAGACCTGGTGGAAGTCCGTGAAGCGGGACCAAAAGGCTGCTTGCAAAAAGGTATCAGCCTACGTTAAGTTTCTCTTGAGTGACTCGAAAGACTCTAAAGCACAAGCTTTCAAAATCATCGATATGAGCGAAGCATCTGCTTAAGCATAAATATGAATTAAGTACTTCCAATCACTCTTCGTCATCACTTTCGCTTCCACTTTCATCACTGCCAGTTTCAGTTTCAGTTTCAGCTTCAGTTTCAGTTTCACTGTCTTCACTCCCACTCTCTTCACTATCATCTTCATCTTCGGAATTATCATTAACGTCTTCACCGCCCTGGACGGCAATTTCTTCAATGGTCACGTTAAAGCCCTGGGAGGCCAAAAAATTATTGAACTTTTCACACTTGGCCGCAGGGACCGTGGTGAAAACCATGGAGGTTTCTGCTGAAAACAATGGAAGGAAGTACTTCTTCAAGACGTAGATGATATCGTCTTTGGTGAAAGAATCCAATAGGGCCAAGAAAAGATCGATATAACGAGATCCTCTCTTCTTGAAAATCGTATCGATGATACTATTCATTCCTGCGTCATAGTTGTTGGCCTCGTTACTGGCCAAAGAGCTGACAATAGCTGCGACGGAGTTATCAAGACTGATTTGGTCGATTTCAAGTTCACCATTGGCGTATTTTGTAATGAGGTCTTTGGCCACAATCCATGATTGCTGACTGTCCGCTCCTCTGTAGACACTAAAGGATAAATATCCAGACTCAATCAACCTCTTGACGCTAACTCCGTATGCAAGCCCAGTACCTCTGATGGCTCTCCAAAATGGACCCTCCGGTCTCTCCAAAAACTCGCTAGCAAGAGCTATTTTGAAGATATCCTCGTCGAAGTAGTCAGTTGGGATCGGGGTCACTGCAATCAAGTGGGAACTGTCACTAGCTGGTCTTGGAAGTATGAAAGCTTTTTTAGAGCATTCCTTACCAATTTCAGTCTTATATTGGAATGACCTAGGGAATCCTGAAAGCAAGAATCCTGCTGCAGATGACAAGCTTGAGAATTCCTCTGTAAAGGTTTTCCAAGACGAAACAGGCTTCTCCAACTTGGAGCATCCACCCACGACGAAAACCTTCATATTTGATACATTAAACAAGCACTCGCGGATCTTGTCAAGATCTTGTTTAATTTCATCGAACTTTCCATTGTTACACTTCTGGAGTAATTCCTTGTAGAACTCCTCTGTATTGATGCAATCCTGGGCCTTTTTAAGTGACGAGTCGTTGTAAACATTTCTGTATTTCATCGAGTACAACATGTGCTCGTCTCCTCTCTTCTTCTCTGGCAATGAGTTGATGATCTTCTCGATGAGAACCTTGGTACGCTCTTTCTCAAATACAGAGTACTTCAAAACATTGATCAACCATTGGATTGCCTTGTCATACTTCTCTGTTTCGAACATAATTTTGACGCCAGCAAGTTCTGTAAATTGCTCTTCAATGCCGTTATCAAATTGGAACTCAATAAGGTCTTCGTTGATTTGAGCAACAACCTCGTCATATGGTAGGTAATCTCCATTTGGAAGTTGAATGGATAATGAGAAAATCTCCTCAATCAAAGAAAAGTATCTCAAGAGTGGAGCTGGAACATGCTCGGGAGACATTACCAAGTGTACCGTAGCAAAGTTTGACTTGTAGTCCTGGTAGTGCAAGTATAAAGGCAAATCTTCCACTGCATCCTTCTTGATATTCTCGAACATTACACCAGATGTTTTGTAGTCAGAATAGTCATCATTGTTGGAGCCAGCTCTGTAGGAGTCAGTTTTGATGAACTGAATATTGGAGGGATCTGGCTTTCCAAACTGAGTCAAAAATTCATCCGGAATAGGGGTATCATTCTTCTTCTTTGCCAGCTCGAGCTTTTCGGCCAACTCAGCCAACCCATTGGGACCATACTTTTCCCTGATCGCCTTGAGACGTTTTTTGTTGTCTTTCTTCATTTGCTTGTTCAACTTTCGAGAAGGTTCAGCAAAGCTGGTGGCCGATTTGTTGTTAAAAAAATTTTCTTTGATGAAATCACACCACTGCTCAGCTGTCCATTGGGCAAGTACATTGTACTCTTTCAAATCTCTGGCCCAAGCAGTTAAGGTTGACCCATCCTCTTTGCCGTATATGAAGTCCAGGATAGCAATATTGGAGAAGCCGGATGCTTCTTTCTCGGTGTTGGCAATATGCTTCAATCTTTGTTGCCGGATGACTTGTCTCATGTGTTTCAAGTCGAAGTTGGATGGAATGGTTTGTTTGTGAATCAAACGTTGAACCTCGCTATCCACAAATTCCAAGGACTCGATAGGAACTCCTCCAACGGAAATTATCAAGGCCGTCCGAATGAAGTCGTCGGTATCATATACAATTTCAGTGGATAATGGCTTTTTGATCTCCACCAAGTTCTTGTTCAATACGGATATTGGGGAGTCAGCAAGATATGCGCCCACCATGTCCACTGCCACGTTTCTAAGAACATCGCAGTGGTCAGGACCAATCCATGCGATATTGAATTCGGCCATATACTCATCCTCATCGGGGAACATGGCCTTGGTAACAATCTTTTCCTGGAGAGGCAAGTCGTGCACGGATTCCACGAAAGGTCTCTTTTTGATAGTGGTTGGAGTGAGTTGGTTATCGAAGTCAGACATGACCTTCAAGAGCTCGTCTTCGTCCACGGTTCCGTTGATAACAACACAGACGTTATTTGGACGGTACATTTGTTGGTGGAAGTCACGAATCTGATCGTTGGTCAAACTGCGCAATTCGGACATGAGACCACCGGTTTCGGAAGAGTAACCCGAATCCTTGGCATACATAGATTTCTGCAAGTTCATATAGGCAATGAACCAGCACTGGGTTTCTATACCCTGCATTTCCGAAAAAACCACACCCTTTTCCTTTCCCTTCCCGTCGATATGGTATACTTCCGTTAAGCAAGCTTCGTCAGTAAGTGTTGGGTTGAACAAATGGTCCAAGTAAATGGGAAGTAATGTTTTGAAACCCTCCCAGCCAGCAGTATTGAGAGTGTACACAGTCTGGTCAACACTAGTCCATGCATTGGTGGAGGAGAAAAAGCGGCTGCTCAAACTATCCAAGAGCCCTTTGTAAGGGTACTTTTTGGAGCCCATGAACACTAAGTGCTCCAAGGTATGCGGGCATCCCGAGTCGTTTGCAATTTCGGTTGCTACAGCAAAATGGCCCTGTACTATTGGCGACGGGTGGTCAATGTACACCAACTGCAAGCCAGTCCGAGACGACTTCCATTTAGTGATCTTTGCGGGGGCATACGTCACCTCGAAGGAGACTTGGCGTGTGAAATTGCTCATGGAAGAGGTGATGGATAGGTGATTAATGTGCGATTTTTGGTGCGATGTTTGTATAGGAGGGTAGGACCACCAGAGTAATGGCGACGTCATATATGTACACAGAAAAAGCCCTTGTGACCCTTGATATCTGAATATTACCAGTTTCAGCCCAATCCTTCCAAAGTAGAAGCCAAGGATCTGAAAGACAGGATCAAGTGTACTACATGGACAGCTTCAATGACTAGTGTTTGCAGCAATGCAGCTCCGACAAGCACACGGATGCATGGAGATGCGCTAAAAAACGAGACAACCCAAATTTGTGTGCAAGCCACGACAATGTCCAATTGGGCCAGACATTGGCCCTCTTCAGCGCGCAAAGCGCGCAAATAGAAAAATTGAGTAGTGTTTTTCAAAATTATTCAAACCAGTGCGACAAAATGTTTCAAACCAATAATTCAAAAAGTTTCGTACACCCGTAGCAAGTTGTTATATACAGGATAACAAAGAAACCTGTTCTGTTCTGTTCTGTCCATTTTGACCCTTGATTGGTACTGCAAGACTCCCAAATGTAGTACATATGAGGCAATCGTCCAGATTGAGGATTTCAGAGTATTGAATTCTAATGAAAGCTAATGAAAGTTGGTGCGAAACATTACGTCATTTGGTTTGAAAGGATGTGCGAAGGGGTACGAAACATTTTGAATTATTGGTTTGTTAAATTTTGCTAGTGTGGTTTTTGCTGCGCTGGTTTGAATAGTTTTGAAAAACACTGTATTACCCAAGCCACTTTTGTACCATAAATTATGTTCAGGTTGCAACAAAATTACAACACAATAACCCCATAATTGATACAGAATATACTAAACAGTGGCATAGAATTTACTGTAAAGCTAAAAGTTTCAAAAAAATTCCATTATATACCCTATATTCTAAAGAAAAACCCTTTAGATCTTGAAATACACCCTAATACTAAGATCTTTGAAAGTCCCCATAAGATTTTTTTAAAAAAGCCCCCGCCCCCCATTTAGAAAACAAACAATTCATTCAACAATAAACAAAATATAAAAACAAACTAAACATGGAATCAATCCCCCTCTTCAGCATCGGGTGGTTCCTGAGCCCTTTGATCCCAAATTTGCTGTAACTCCTCAGCAATCTCCCTCTTGCTCACTGCATTCTGACACCTGGAACTCAATGCATTCAATTTCAAACCATTTCTTATTCTGTAACCTTCAATTAATAGCCCAAGCTCTTCTCTTGTTATGTTAACAAATTCCTCTTCTGATTTGACATAAGTCTCAATGAAGGCAATGATCGCCTTTCTTCTCTTGTAAATTGAACATGAAGCTCTCCACTTATGACCGAACAAAGTATCTCTATTGTGGACAGAAATGACATCCCCCTTCAGTATATACCACTCTTCAAGTAACTTCATCACAGTATCAGTTTTCTTCAGCATTTTGAGGGTGGGAACAGCATCTGTAAGTGCATTGGCACTATTTGGTCGACTTCCTTCTTCGTTATCCTGGCCACCGCTTTGATCCACTGGGTCACCCACATTCAGGGTTACAATAGGATCGACAAATTCCGCGTGGGGCCCACATATACGATTGCAGATAATCCTCACCCGTTGGGAAGTATGTTCCATCTCTTTCGCTGCTGACTTTAATTGTTGGACCATGCCGTCGCAGAGAGTGAGTACTTTATCTTGTTTAGCTGTCATATCCTTGACCGCTTTCTCCATTGCTAGAAGTCGTTGCGACAATTCATCCATCCTAAAGAATGCAGAATGCACCCTGGAGTCATCGACCTGATATCTGTCATTAATAACTTCCCGCAATTGGTCGGCCACACCCAGCTTAATCTGATTGATAATATCATACTTCTCGCGTCTTAAAATCAGCTCTTGATCTTTTGAAATGCTTTCCATTCTTTTCCAAAGGGATGAGTGAATATTAAGTAATTGCATCTTGACCGTGTCGACCTTTTTCACAAAGGTCGGAGCCAAGATATTTGCCAAAGTTCTTTTTTCTTCCATGCCTTGAGAAAAACCCAATTCTTCTTGGGCTCTCTTCACTTTCTCCTTGAACCTGATAAACTCTGGATCTTTCGTAATTGGGTGCTTGGCAAAGATACTATCAGGCGCCCTATCCATCAAATCAGTCAAGTCCTGGAGAATCACCTTTCTAAAGGTCTTCAACATTTGTAAAAATCGGGATGAAGCCCTATCCCCGGAGTTATCCTGCATATTCTGGCCAACCCATCCAGACTCATTATCTCTGGCTTCGACAGTTTCAAGCACTGGGTCTAACCAAGGAAATATCTGCTTTTGCAAAGACTCTGGTGGGTCAATCTCTCGAATACAATCGTAAGGCTCTTCGGCAGCAAACCCTCCGGAGGTGAAGATAAACAGTAAGGGATACGAAGTCAAATACACCCCATCCATAATTGATCTTTCCCAATTACCAGCTCTTTCGATTTGACTCACTTCAACCTCATTTGCGTCGGCAATGCGTGATGCCATTTTTCTTCCAAGATGAGTTTTTTCGGTAAAGTAGAGATTAACACTTCGGAGGCATAAATTCACCAACAGAGCTTCATACTTGTAGCTGATGGATTCATTATTTCTGGACCGAGCACTGTCTGCGAAAAGTATTTTAATTCGATACCACTTCGTCTTATCGATAAAGTCGGGTCTGTTTTTTCCAGCAAGAGGCCCATAATCATCTTCAAAATCAAATCGATACCACAACGACATTGCTATACCAGTCACGAGACAAATCTCGACATCTTTGTTGCGACAACATCCCATAGAATGTGGTTTTTTTTCGCCACTGATAGTTTTGGCTCTGCTGTGGGTGAATCCTAGTATAGGCACTTTACCCCGAGCTGAATCACGCAATTTGAAAGAAAGATCGGAAATTTCAGCTTCCCTCTTATTCTCACCTCGATATAAAAGGTGATGACCCGTTAAAATCTCCAAAATCGCATTGACCCCATCATATATGTTTTTCTTTCCCTGCTTCCCTGTCAAGTTGTACATGTTGACCATCATTGCCTTCAAATTATCAATTGTGTAGACTTCATTGGTGTACTCATGTCGGTTCTTGTCGTGAAAGTTCTCTATTGCAATTTCATGGTGTAGCATTTGCGTTTGTTTTGCAAAGTCAATGAGGTAGTTCAAGTTGGGAATGATCCTCATTCTATTGACCTCTGCGCGTGCTTCCTTGGAATCTGTCATATCTCTGCACTCATACAACGCAATACAGTGTTTGAAAAATCTCATGCCAAGTTGTGAAGCCTCAATGGTGTGACGGAGGTTCCCAGAAAAGCCTGATTTGATTCTTTCATCAACATACTCACGCATGCATTCCATCATAAGAACTCCATCAATGGTAAATTGTGCTGCTTCAATCTTTCTCTTGGCCATAAACTCAAGATAACGGGCGATAGTGTAAGAGTAAGTTCTTTTTGTTGCCTGTTTAATCAGTTGAGCTTTCATGAGGCCTGTTGGATGTTGCAAAATCCGGTTTGCATAATCAAACAAACTCTTTTGATAATAATCCATTTCCCCCTTTGCTCTAATCCTCCAATTAACCGCTTTCATCTGATTGGGCGTAATTGGACCAATGTAGATCTTCGGGAACTGCATTCTCTCAATAAAACTTAACACATGTTTATCAGGGCGATTTCTGTTGTTAATGATGTCGTTCACCATTTTTTCAATAATTTCGTCGTCGGCAATGGGGTTGATATTCTCGTCATCTTCGGAGGAGGAGGAGAGTTCCTCTGCACCCTCGCTTAAAGACGACAATTCATTGTTGTCCAACTCGCATTCTGATTCGTCAAAATTATTATTGTTTGAGGGGCTCCTTCTTAAATCCGCTCCTCCTCCTTCAGAAATATGATTTTCTTTAGAACCAGAAGAATCCATATTGGAATTAGTATCAGCCGTTTCAGCATCAGGACTTGTGCTGTTCAGGATAATAATGCTGCTGGTTTTTCCTTCTTTCAAATTTGGTTTAACCACCTCTTCTTCAGCTGCCTTCTTTAATTTGGGCTTTTTCGCAATCCGCTTTATAGCTGGTTTTGACCTTTTGTCTGATGGCGGCTGTGAACCCCCTTGGAAAGATTCTTGAGCGTGTTCCATTATGTTCATTCGTTGCTAATAAACAATATTAACCACTTTTCAAACGATAAGAATGAGTGTCTGATTTTTAAGGCCACTTTAAAGATTGTTGTATATTTGTATATGTCTGTAATTCTGTAATTCTTTGGTAAAAAATGAGAACAATGTGCGCTTTTTTTTGTCCCTTGCTCGCCTCTCCCTCCGGCTTTTGCAACCAGAGTCGCGCGCTTTTCAAGCCATACTCTGGTAGTTAACTAATATGCGGAATTATTATAGTGAAATCTTATTAAAGGTTGGGCGTAGTAGTGTGCGAAATGACCTATATTAAGCTTTACAATTTTATTACAGTGTTTTTCAAAACTATTCAAACCAGTGCGACAAAATGGACAGAACAGAACAGAACTGGTTTCTTTGTTATCCTGTATATAACAACTGGTTAGGGGTGTACGAAACTTTTTGAATTATTGGTTTGAAACATTTTATCACACTGGTTTGAATAATTTTGTCGCACTAGTTTGAATAATTTTGAAAAATACTGTACTGGCACGCGATTTCACGACGAAATTCACATCAGTACCAGTACATGGGCCCTGGCAAGGCAACCAATTAGCGACTTGTTAACCTAAAGTAGATTTTTTTTTAATAATTGATTGAATCTCTTCGTAATGTACAGGAATCTATTCATAAGAGGAATTTTATTATGGCAATCATATTCACATGGTATAGTGTATATTCACGATCTTGAGCTCATAGACTCTCGGCTGTCTACTCCTACTTGCCTTGAGCGCGTCTTTACACCCGTGCACCGCAAGCCTACTTGTTTACAATCTTCATCGCGGGCTTAGTTAACACAGGACACCAGCCAAATTCTTCATCGTATGGATCCACAACCCGGGGGCTCTCTACCTCTTCAAGAGCACATCCGACAAGACTATGGGCTTGCTCAGAACCATATTCTCCCGCATGAGGAAGACAACACCTTTGCTCCTCCTGCCTTGAGTGCATACGGCATAGCCCTTCTAGGGGACCTGCTCCGAAACCACGCTGAAGAACCGCTCAGGTCGTCTCTCAAAACGAAGTTGTCCGTGCATTTCCAAGATGTTTCCGAAAAGTCGCCATTAAATTCCTCGCCTGCCTCAAAAAGTCAGATCCTACCGCAGGAGGGTTCCTCCAGTTCTACCGTTGCGAATACTAGTAATGTCACTTCCAATAGTAATGTGTCAGACCTCTCCAATATAAGCCACGCAAACATTAACTCCAGCATCAGCAATCACAACCTCAGCAATACAAATCCTAATAGCATCACCACGCAAACGGGGAGTCCCCGCAATGCTGGAAATCTCTCTGCATCTTATTCCTCAGACCACTCCCTGGATGCAAAAGATTCTCATCTACGATTAGAGCCCTCCTCAACAACCTCCAAAAAGGACTCCTCTATCCCTCTAGAAAATTCCAGCATTGCGGCTCCTGCTGCTCCTGCTGCTCCTGGTGGGCCCGTACCGGCCTTGACTACTACGAAACAAGTCAAGCGATCCCGGCTTTCGCGCCGCTTCAAATCCTTGGGTCCTCCGAAAAGGGCTTCTGACGTTGAACTTGAACAGAAAAAGCTTCTGGATGTTTTCGAGAAGGATGACCTGCGTACTGGTTCCAAGGATAGCGACGAACACTCGCATAGTCATGAATCATTGGATCCTGATCCTCGAACTGCCAATTTTTCAAGCGTCTCGGAGATGCCCAGACTTTCAGATCGTATCCGTGATTATAAATCACTGCGGCTGTCAAATGGAGACCACAGCTATAGAAGTGTCTCTGATAGCATCGTCCAGAGTGAATCTCCAGCCAAACGAGCCGTTTCCGGTAATTCTGAGTTCTTCAAGAGTTTAGAAAGACTCAAGAATAGATCGCCTCATTTATCTGAGCTTGGTCAAAATTCAAGCAACCGGTTCCTGGTCTCGAGTCGCCAGTCAGAAGTGTCACGTTCATTAACGGCTTTTGATTCGAGTTCACGTGCTCCACTTAACGAAAAGTCTCCTCAATACTTGAACGCTGGAAAGCCTACCGATTTTAGGAAACCAAGAAACCCCAAGTCCCCTTTGCCCGGTCCGGTGGAAAGTAAAGCGCCTCCTTCGAGTGCAACAATCACCCCTATGGCTTCATCCGCTATGAGTTCAAGAAAGCGTCAATACGACCCACATGTTGTTCTTAACGAAGATCCCAACCGGAGAAAAGTCATCTACGTCAATTCTACCCAATATGAGAAACTAGAGCTTTTGGGCAGAGGAGGTTCTTCCAAGGTCTACAAGGTTCGCTCTCTCACAGACAAGAAGGTGTATGCCATCAAAAAGGTTTCTTTCGACCAATTTGACGAAGCATGCGTGAAAGGCTTCAAAGGTGAGATTGATCTCTTGAAGAAGTTGAGGGATGACAACCGAGTAGTGTCCCTACTCGACCATGCTGTGAGCGAAGGGTCCATTTACTTGGTGATGGAGTGTGGCGATCTCGACTTGGCCCATGTCTTATCCAACAAGCTTGCTTCTGGAAAAAGTTTGGATATGAATTTTGTGCGCTTCCATGCCACTGAAGTTCTTCGGTGTGTTCAAGCTGTTCATAAAGCAGGCATTGTGCACAGCGATTTGAAGCCAGCGAACTTTCTTTTCGTCAGGGGGACTTTAAAAATAATTGATTTCGGCATTGCTAACGCTGTGCCAGACCATACTGCCAACATTTATCGCCAGTCTCAAATCGGAACACCTAATTACATGGCACCGGAAGCTTTGATTGAGGCAAGCGGTGGGGCCAGTATGAACAAGTCATCGTCGTTCTGGAAAGTGGGCCAACCATCAGATATCTGGTCCTGTGGATGCATCATATATCAGATGATCTATGGTCGTCCGCCCTATGGCGCCTTCTCTGGCCAACAAAGGATTATGGCTATAATGAATCCCATGGTCGAAATACAATTCTCCAGCAAAGGTATAGACGGAAACCGGGTCCCCGAGAGCTCAATTATTCTAATGCGCAAATGCTTGGAAAGGAACCCTAATAATAGATGGACCGTGGAGGAGTGTCTCAATTCTGATTTTTTGAAGCCCAAGGCCGTGAATAAAGCATTCTTGAAGGATTTGGTATATTCTGCGGTCAATTATGGATACAACAGTAAAGATTCTGGCAATCTTACTGATGAGATATACGATAAACTCGTTGACACTGTCCTCAAGCAAATAGAGGACCTAAATTTTGCATGAACAATACACATTGAACGTATTATTGGTATTACAACAAGTAGTAACGTCGAACTTTATATGTATTTTGCGATTCTAGGCTGTATTAGCGAGGGCCCAACTTTTCCAAAACTCTTGAGCCCTGCTCCTCCCATTCCTGCTTGGATATCCACATGTGGTCTTTCTCGGCCATGATATTGGCCAAAACTGCACCTCCAATGAAAACCATGTGTCTCCTCCTTGGGGGATCTTCGATTCTGACCTTGAATTTATCTAACCTGGATGCATCTCCATGCAACACTCTCGTCAACCACAACTGCTTCATTTCCTTTTCCAATCTCGAAGGCAAGCCCGGATACATGGAAGAGCCACCAGATAAGACAATGGCTTTGAACAAAGACGATCTGATGTCGACATCTGCAGATTGAATAGTGTTGAATAAAGTCTCACCCACACCAGCTTGTTCAACATCCACCAAGTTTGGCTGGAATAAGCACTCGGGAGCCTCAAATCTCTCGGAGCCAACTTTGATCACACGGCCATCAGGCAATTCGTAGGACTCCACCAAAGTAGTTGTTTCATTTGCCAACTTGGCATCCAATGCCAAATCACAAGACACATAACAGAGCTTTTCTTTGATTTGACGAACCGTCTCGAAATCAGCTGTACGGTTGAATGCGTATCCACGGCGCAATAACAAATTGATCAAGTTCCGGGTTACGTCACGGCCCGCAACGTCCAATCTCTTGGTCAAGTGGTTCAACACCACCGACTCATACACTGGCACAATGTGAGTAACACCATCACCGGAGTCCACAACCACTCCGGAACTCAAACCTTGAGCATACAAGGCCAAAACAGCTTGGATGGCGACGTAGACTCCGCCAAACTGGTATTTTTCAAACATAACGTCGCACATGGTCTCTCTATTCTTTAAAGGATTCATGGGAGGCTCCGTCAATAAGATTTTCTTATCCTGGGTCTGAAGTTTCATTCTCTCATAAAAAGCATAGTCCCACAAATGCTCCATGTCCTCCCAGTTTTTAATGATACCATTCTCCATGGGGTAGGATATCTGCAACAAAGATCTGACCTCACTGGCCTCGGAACCACACATAATATCCTTGATCTCAATGTTGTCCGGGACCAAGGTATTTCTTTCTTCAGCCCGCAAGATCGGTCTGCCCACCAAAGAAGGGAATGTGTAGTCGGGGAAGTTGGTACCAGCCCTTCCTATTTTAACAAAACCTGTACCTTGGTCAAGAACTACCAGTTAGTATGTTGAAAGAGAATGGGTATTGAGCCGCACGGAAGACAGCAAAAGACGACGATTAAGGTTTTGAGCATATGGCTCTTTACATACCAATTGGCGCCTCGTTCATGTTGTTTGGTGTAGTCTATAGGAGTCGTTGAGGCGCAACATTTGAGATAGGTGGGGTGCTGCATGCAGGCCCCGAACATAGCTCCACTGCGATACTACTGGCGCTTGGACTACACATATAGACCCTTCATAAGCTAAAAGTAATAATATTGTCTGTCTATCCCTGAATCGTAGGAACATAGTATGCGAACGTGAGGTATGATGTGTGGGTCTTGATCTCCGACTCTATCTTAGTGACTTGCTTCCACTGGAACTGCTCGTCTCCCTCCTTGACCCGGATTCCCTTCCCGAACGGGTTGAATTTAGGCATCTTCTCGTAAACAGTACTTGATTCGGGCAGCGACTCGGCCTCGAGTTCGGAGGCAGACCGCTTGACGGCTTCCGGAGTAGCCGAATCGCCATTCTCTTCTATTTTGACTTGTCTTCTACCCTCTATGCCTTGAGACTTTCTGCCTTGGATCTGTTTCAACCGTTTAATGACGTCATGAACATCACGCACCATCTCCTTCCGGGCCTCCCACCGACGTCCAGCAATCTCCACCATTTCAATATCTGTCCAGCCGTTTTGCTCCAACGCCTCGATTGTCTTGTCTACTTGCTCAATGCATGGACTGAAACAACAAATACCGACCCTGGAATCTTGTGATATCACGGACGTCAAGTTGGGGATGGCCGTCCATGGAGCAGGCAAATCGAGAAACACTGCATCACAGGATATTCCGTTCTTTTTGGCGAACTTCTTCGGGAGATTGTCGATTTCAAAGCCATCGTGACATACATCGCGATGGGTAATAAGCACATTATTATCCAAAAGACCATGTTCTTGTAATTCTCGCTGGGCTTCTAAGAACCGAGGCTCGTGGAATTCGTATGTGAAAAGCCGGCCTTCGTCACTCAAGGTCCTGGCGAATGCATGCGTGAATGAAGCTGAGCCTGTACCGGCCTCGATGACTCTGGACCCACTGGTGATGCCCAATCTCTGGATGATATAGGACGAGTCCAGCGTGTATACGATCTGGGTTCTATGTGGTAATGAAACTGTCCATAACTCCGGGCTAGGATGGAGGAGGTGGACGAATCCTCTGTTCTTCAAGCCTCCCATCTGCGTACCATACTTCATGCCTATCATTCTGTCATGGTCGAAGTTTCCAAACCGGGTATTGAGAAGCTCGCCTTTTTTGACGGTGATGGGCTTGATCAAACCTCTACTCACAAATGCAAGCACAAGGTCGCCCTCTTCTATGTAATCCTTGTACCGGTAGAAAGACATGGGTGTGTAATAAGCGAGATGATCTCATCGCGAATAGCGTTGAGGCATGGGTTTTTCGGGTGCACCATGGTGTGGACAGCTTACACTAATGACTCACTTTTGGTGGTATCAATTTTTTAGTGGATAAAGTGGTTTAAGAAATGTCATTCAATACTTTTGGATTATTCCTTTTTTTTTTTTGATTTGCCATTTAACGTGTTCATAGTGGACTAGTAAGCGCATTTTGCAGTTACCTCGTAGCTTGGCAATTCCCGCAATTCACGGTAGAGTCAATATCAAGCAGGTCCAACCCATACTCAAATGTATGATTCCAAACTGACAAGTAATTTTTGATTTTTTTTTTTTCAATTTTTTTGAAGCTATATAATGTTAAGAGTTTTAGACTGGATCCTGATAATTGCCTATACATAAGATGAATACATAGGACATTTGCTATTGGTGCTATTGCTATTGGTGTTAATGGCATTTACTTCTGTCATGCTCATACTGGCGATACACTGACACCTCTGATCACACCTGAAACCAGTACTCACTAAGAATGCATCAAAAGTATACATTATCATTTACTCTATAGAAAAAACACCCAAAAACCAAAAAAAAACCTTTTCAATCCAATCCATTACTCCTAGCATGATATATGTTAGGGTCCTGTCAAAGAGCGTGCGCGCACCAGTTCGGTCGCATGAAAAAATCAACCTCTCAACCCCAGCCAACGACAAACAATAAGCCGTATCCAGAGAATGTCGGCTATAGCGCAAGACGAGGCGCAGTTTCCGCGCCAATCACATAGTCAAGGGTCCCAACGAGAACAAAGCGGCACAGGTTCCGACTCCACAACTTCCAATGCAGAGGACTTATACTTGGAATCTTATGCTTTTACTACGGCAGCAGCCATTGTGGGCTCTGTCGACCGTAAGATCTTCGTCTCCTTAAGAGACGGCAGAAATGTGTTTGGTATCTTGCGGACATTCGATCAATTTGCCAATTTGGTTTTACAAGACACTATAGAAAGAATATACTTGCCCAAGAAGGACGACAACAGCCCGGAGAGATTTGCAGAGGTGCCCATTGGCGTGTTCATGGTCAGGGGAGAGAACGTTGTTATGTTAGGTGAACTAGATATAGATCATGAGGATGACCACCTCTACGAAAGAGAGCAGGTCTCTTTCCAGGAAGCGGACAAAGAGCTCAAGTGTCTCCAGAAGGAGAGGGTCAAGGAGGAGAGCATAAAGGCTAAGAACTACTTGAAGCGTGGTCTCGTCCATGACTTTGTTAAAGCGGACTTGTACTAAAACAATTGTGACATATTTTTTTTATTTCTGCATAGATTCTAACGATACTCCCATGAAATCTCCTGCTCCGTGTAGCTGCCTAGTGGTTACACTACAATTTCGCAACCTCCACCACCCTCTTGTCCAAGTTGTTGTAGTATTCGTCCACCAATGGAAACTTCTTGTACTCGTTTCTGGCCAATTGCCCCAAATGTGCTTCATCCGGCCCGTCCGCGATACGTAAGGTTCTGGTCATGGCATATGCTCTAGCCAACTCTGTATCTTGAGAAACACCTTCTGCTCCGAACATTTGAATGCCCCAGTCCAATAAGGCCAAGATGGTTCTTGGGGTTTCAATCTTGGCCATGGCGATTTCCTTCATGGCACTTTTAGCTCCTCCTAGGTCAATCTGGTGAGCGGCATTTAACACAAGAAGTCTGCACTTTTCAATGTCAATTTTAAACTGAGCAAAAGCATTCAAAAAGGACTCTTTCTTTTTAAGAGGCTGTCCGAAAATAAGTCTGTGGTTGGCCCGATGGGCTACTTTCAACATGGCCTGTTCACCCACACCAATGGTTCTCATACAATGGTGGATTCTTCCCGGACCTAATCTGGATTGGATGATCTGAAACCCTCTAGATTTCTTATACAAAATCTCCTGACCCCGGTCCTCGTCTGGAACCTCGAAGTTATCAAACACCACTTCACAATGGCCATGGGGCGCATCATCGTAGCCAAAAACAGTTAAAGGTCTGGTCAAACGGGCCTTTCCAGACTTGAGGGCTTTTTTCGAATCAATCACCAAGACTGAGTGGTTCAAATATGGGTGTTTCCCCTCATCAGTCTTACACATGACCAACCATACACTGCAATGGGGGTCACCAGCACCGGAAGCAAACCACTTGACGCCATTGAGGACATAATTTCCCTTTTCGTTGACCTTGGCCGAGCAGGAAATATTCAAAGCATTGGAAGATGAAGTTCCTTTCTCCGTCATCAAGAAGGCCGAACGGATCTTTCCATCGAGGAGTGGCTGCAACCACTTTTCCTTTTGCTCTGGTGACCCGTACTTAGCAAGAATCTCCATGTTTCCTGTATCAGGAGCATTTGTATTTGTTGCTGTTGGAGCAATAAGCGAACGGCCCAAGTACTCGGCCATGATGCCGTATTCCAAATTGGTGTAGCCTCCTCCCTCAGCATAAGCCTTGGAAAGGAACATATTCCAAAGACCCAACAGACGGGCTTTTGCTCTGAGCTTGTCTACAATAGGAGGAACC
The DNA here is from genome assembly GCA_002370645.1 of Metschnikowia sp. 00-154.1. Lineage (NCBI taxonomy): Eukaryota > Fungi > Ascomycota > Pichiomycetes > Serinales > Metschnikowiaceae > Metschnikowia > Metschnikowia sp. 00-154.1. The sequence continues at coordinate 184,121 of NKZI01001723.1, read as the reverse complement.
TGGTCCCAACGCTTGCCCGGATCGTCGGGCATTTGGTCCAAATACACTTGGTCTGCGGGGATACAATAGTCATTGACAAAGTCCTTGGTCTTCTGAATAGCCTCCAAGCCGCGAGGCGAGATTTTATCCAAGAAAATTGCAGGGATATCGTCTTTCACTGAAGTCATACTGGAGAAGAACGAGGAGAAGCTGATTCACGATTTAGGCTTTTTAAGCTTGTTTTTTATGCGGTCTTCCCCACATTTCCCATGCATGAGACTTTCGCACCGATCCCGAGATACCGAGTACGACCAAGAGGAGAGCCAGGCCATAAATATAGAATGAAAACCAGCTCATATTTGTCAGCATAAAATGTGAGACATGAAATAATCTTATTTAACAAAACATATCTAGCACAAAATATCTAGCACATGATATACAGTACATAATTAGGAGGTTAGAATGGGCACTATGTCTTGATGCTTTGGGTCTGGTTATTGAGTGCGCTAGAGACTGTGAGGACTGCGCAGTAGTACTCGAGCTACTATTCCCAGCCATTGGAACACTCACGCTTGGAATTACTTTCAGTTTCCAATGATTCGAAAAAAAAAACAAATCCTGTACGAAGCTTTTGTTTGGGTAATAAGTTAAGTTATCGAGTATAGAAGTTGTAGAAGTAGTCCATAGAACTAGTACACCTGTAGAGGTAATGTACTTGTTAGATCCACTAGGTAGCTCTCTACTACGACTATTATATCAGGATATTAAAATCTATACTGATTAAACAAGTAATCATTCTTTGAAAATCTCATTGTCAGACACTCTGTATCAGTCTGGCTGCCACATCAGCTTGATACCGTCTTTGCATAGATGTAGGTATTAGAAGTCGTGTATATGCCGGACACGGTATATATATAACTAGTGCTCATCACCTTCCTTATAAGCCATCAATCGAAACAATACTAAAGGCACTAGAGATGACTAGAAGCCTCACCAGTATTAATGGTAGTAGTCTTCTTAGTACTAATATAACTTCCACAACAGAAGAGTAAAGTGGAAGTAGTAGAGGTAGTAGTAGAGGTAGCTAATAGTGAGGTACTAAAATATTGAAAACAGAAGTAGGAAAGGAATTAGTTACAGGTATTAGAATGAAGTAATCAAATCATAAAGGAATTGGATATGAAGAAAATGGATCATGAAGGAAGTAGACTATAGAGACCAGTAAAGTGCGGTCTTGAAGATAGGCCTGCAAGATCTGGAAAAGGTGTACGGATGTCGAGGGTGTACGGGTGCGGGTCCTCGCCTTTGGCCACCAACTCGCCTCACTCACACCATAAACCGTACGCCATGGCTGAATTCGAATCGGACGTGCCCACCATCCCTGACTACAGATTGTCGGAAAAGCAATTCCTTTTGCTACAAGGCCCCAGTAACGCTGGCGAGATCAAGGCCGAAATCCTTGCCGCAATCAAAGAGCACCACTTGGCGCCTTACTACAAGTACTTGACCACAGAGTACCCCAAACTCTTTCCATTGGACGAAACCTTACTCAACGAACTTTCCGCCAAGAACATAGAGGAAATTGCTGCTCTTGAGGCCAAAATTCTGCAGGCTGAAAGCGAAGAGGAGACTGATATTGACTTGGTACAGAGCGTCACTGAGCTTGCCGAGTACTACACTCGGATTATTGACCGTGCCAACGCTGAAACCACATACACTAAGTTGCTCACGCTCACCCAGAGCACCGGGCTCAAAATCGATGTGTTCTTGACCCTTGTGAGACTAGACTTCTTCTTCAACGACTACCGTAATGTGGCTAAGCATTTGTTGGAGGTTGAGTCTTTGATCGAGAAGGGTGGCGACTGGGAGCGCCGAAACAGATATAAAACATACCAGGGTATCTACCATATGTCCACGCGAAATTTCGAGGATGCTGCCTCGCTCTTGATTGATAGTTTGGCCACCTTTACCTCCACGGAATTGTGTACCTATGAGCAAGTCGCCCAGTACGCCATCATCTCCGGAATCCTCACGTTGGAGCGTGTGGACTTGAAGAAAAAGATTGTGTCATCTCCTGAGATCTTGTCGATCTACTCAAGCTCCAAAGACTTGGAGCCTTTGATCAACTTGACTAACTCGTTGTATGCCTGTCAGTACAACACGTTCTTCCAGCACTTATTGGAGACCAACGAGCGCGTGTTTGCCAATAACAAGTACTTGAAAGTGCACTCCAGCTACTTCATGAGGGAATTGAGGTCCAAGGCCTATGCACAATTGTTGGAGAGTTACAAGTCGTTGTCAGTGAAGTCCATGGCCGCCAACTTCAACGTGAGCGAGGACTTCTTAGATGAGGACTTGTGCCGGTTCATCCCCAATAATAAACTCAACTGCTCCATCGATCGTGTCAACGGAATTATTGAGACCAACAGACCGGACAACAAGAACAGCCAGTACCATTTGTTGATCAAGCAGGGTGACGGCTTATTAACCAAGTTGCAGAAGTACGGAGCTGCTGTGAAATTGAGCGGAGCCGAAAGAGACACCGCGGCCTAGGCGTGCATTGAGATTGAGGTTTTTGAGAATGCGCTACATTTACCTTGGCATGAGAGGTGTTGCCTTGTATTACACCATCGTGGTTATTACACTATCGTGGACTAAGGTCAATATCATTACGTGATTATCCCATGATCGTGTGTGTGATACACTGTCATAATATACTGCCATGATATATTGCTATAATATATTGTCATAATACACTTTTATGATTGGCCCTATTATTCCACCATACTCGGCCGGATATATTTAGACACAATTACTGTGTGGTGTTCTTGTCTGTAGGTTCCAGACTAAAACAGTGCGTGCCTGGTGCGATTGCTAGGCTTTCGCGCAGAATACATGCCACACACCTCTCCCTACTCCACACGTACAAGTAGACGACCAAATACCGCAAACAGCTCACCCCTAAACACAGTATGAGCAGCAAGAGACGGATTGAAAAAGATGTTATGGACTTAATGATGAGCGACTACGAAGTCAGCTTAATCGACGACTCCCTCCAGCAGTTCCACGTGATCTTCCACGGCCCCTCTGGCACTCCATACGCTGGAGGCTCATGGAAATTACGCGTGGAGCTTCCGGACCAATATCCCATCAAATCGCCGTCTATTGGATTTGTCAATAAGATATATCACCCCAACATCGACGAGACCTCAGGGTCGGTGTGTCTTGATGTGATCAACCAGACATGGTCTCCGATGTTCGGCCTCTTGAACATTTTCGAAAACTTCTTGCCTCATTTGTTGCGATACGGAAACCCCAGTGACCCGCTCAATACTGAGGCTTCAAACCTCATGACCAAGAACGAGGCTAAGTACATTGAAACCGTCAAACTCTACGTGCAGAACTACGCTCTGAGGAAGTTGAGCCCGGAGGAACAAGAGGAGTCGGAACAGGAAAACGAAGAGGACGAATTGAGCGACGTGGGAAGCTTATCGAGTGACGATGACGATGAAGACTGATACTTCATTTCTACTTTTACAGTCATTGCACTTATACGGTCCTAGCACTTATACGGTCATTGCATATTGTACCCCATTGGGGCTTGCCCTAACTTGATCATAGCCACTAGCCAATAAACGCCAGTAGTCTACTGCATACAAATGTAATCCGTTTTTCAAAATGCCAGGTAACTGGACCATCGGGCACTAGGTACTCACTTCCTAACTCACATATACTGGGTCACTGATTCGGGGCTCTATCGGTATCTTATCGCGGGCGCTGTATGCAGGAAATACCGCTACGCTTCTCTTGCTAAAATCCCATATACGTTCTCAACTCTCCATACCCCAATACTTCTCCACACCATGATACTGTTCCGTCGCTATTCACATGTTTCAGCGGGCGTGGATAAACTCATCAAAAACCAGAGCTTGCTCAAAACACTGAGTTTCATCAATGGCCAATGGATTGACTCCCCCTCCAAATTTAAGGTTAACGACCCCGGAAAATTCCCAAACCCTTCAGCTTTTGTCGCCGAAGTGTCGTCATTTTCCACCCAAGACTATAACCAGGCAATTGAAGCCGCCCACAATGCTTTTAAGCTTTTCCGCCGCAAAACTCCCAGGGAAAGGGGGGATCTCCTTCTAAAACTCCATGCGTTGATGAAGGAGAACCACGAGGACTTGGCCCGACTTATTGCACTAGAAAATGGCAAACCTTATGCTGATGCTTTTGGAGAAGTCGCATATGCGGCCTCTTTTTTTCAGTGGTTTGGTGAGGAAGCTGCCCATACGACGGGTGAGGTTATTCTGTCTGCAAACCCAGCAAATAAGATCCTAACCATTCGTCAGCCAATAGGAGTGTGTGGGATTATTACCCCTTGGAATTTTCCCGCTGCTATGATTACAAGAAAGTTGGCTGCAGCCCTTTCGGTGGGGTGCACTGCCGTGGTGAAGCCAGCATCAGAGACTCCCTTGACTGCTTTGGCAATTGCACTGCTTGCAGAACAGGCGGGGTTTTCTAAGGGTGTGATAAACGTGGTGGCATCAAAAGATTCTGCCGAGGCTGGTAAGGCCTTGTGTGAACATCCATTGGTTAAGAAAGTCTCGTTTACTGGGTCCACCAATGTAGGAAAGATCCTCATGAAACAGTCTGCTTCGACGTTGAAAAAATGCTCGTTTGAATTGGGTGGCAATGCTCCATTTATTATATTTGACGATGTGGATGTTGACGATGCTGTTTCTGGGGTCATGGCATCGAAATTCCGCTCCAGTGGTCAAACGTGTATCTGTGCCAACCGCATCTTCATTCATGAACTGATTTACGACGAGTTTGCAGCCAAGTTGGTCAAGAAATTGCAACAGGAAACCACTTTGGGTCATTCTCTTGAGAAGGGGACCACGCATGGACCTTTAATCCACGCCAAGTCTCTTGCTAAGGTCCAGGAACACATTCAGGATGCTGTTTCCTTGGGTGCCGAAGTGTTGGTGGGTGGAGAGGCACGTCCCGACTTGGGCGATTTTTACCATGAGCTCACTGTTTTGGGAAATGTTACTCGGGACATGAAGATCTTTCTGGAAGAGACGTTTGGCCCTATTAGTCCTTTGATCAAGTTTTCTTCCGACGAAGAGGTTCTTGAATTGGCCAACGACACTAATGTGGGTTTGGCCGGTTACTTTTACACCAAGGATTACAAGAGGGTGTTCAATATAACAGAAGAATTGGAGGTGGGCATGATTGGAGTGAACACAGGTGCCATTTCCGAGGCCAGTCTTCCTTTCGGGGGTATCAAAGAATCTGGTTTCGGTAGAGAGGGTTCCAAGTACGGTGTTGAGGACTACACAATTGTGAAGTCCGTGGTGATGGGTGGACTATAGGTCATTGCATTCAAACAAGAATTAGATCAAGAATTAGATCAACCAGATAAATCTGTTATTAGACCTATATTGCTATTATCAGGAATTACCTAAAGGACTACATATAAAGACATTTTTCTTCTTAGTGTGTATTGTACAGTAATCGAGGCCAGCACAGCGGAGCTCAAAAAGGCGGCTGGTTAGTCATGTACGGATTGTCCAATCCGTTTCCGTGTAGTTGGTTCATGGCATTGTACTGATCCACGTTATGTGGCATTGGATAGCCCTGAGGAAAGCCCATGCCTGCAGCCTCTGGGTTATGGGGTGCACCCATGGGCTGGTTGTTCATGGCAAACGGCATAGAGTCCATAGGGTAAGGTTGCATTTGGTTGATCTGAGGCGACGAGTGATGGCTAGCATGCTGCAATTGGTCATGGTCCATGGGCGGGGCCATTTGCTGTTCCATGCTCATTTGCTGTTGCATTTGCTGGTTCATCTGTTGGTTGATGTGGTTGGGGCTGTCGATGCTGCCTATGCCTCCGAAGTTATCGTGCATGAGCACTTGGTCTGCATCGTGGAATTGTCTGTCATCGGGCTCGAGGCGTGTGGGGTCGAAATCTCTTTGGTCCAAACCGTTCAAGTTCTGGATATCCGTGAAGATGCCCTCAGGGGGGGTTTGCTGGGCAGTTAAGTCGAAGTCTTGATCTTCGCTCATTGCCAAATCATGGGCTTCAGCCTCTGCTTGGACTACACGGCTACGTTCTTCCTCGGCCCGTCTTTCTTTGGCTCGCTGGTAAATGGACGAATCGAACCCAGGCACATCCTCCATGCGTTGCACTGGCACCTTTATATTCATCTTGCGGACAGTATAGCCCAGGTTAAGCGAAGAATTAGATTGGTACTCCTTGAGCACTTGTCTGTAAGCAGGACTGATGCTTTTTTTGCTAAGAAGTTCCTGCTCCAATTGGGCACCCAAGGCCATGATCTTCTCATCCGTGTCCTTATTCCTCAGTGTGCTTGTGTTCTTGAGAGAGGCCACTTCGTCTCGAAGTTGCTGTACCTTCTTTTCTGTAAGGATATCCTTCTCGATGATCCGCAGAAGCTGGAAGTTGCCGGGAACGACGGCCTGTTTGGCCAACTCCAACTCCTCTATGAGTCGCGATGCATAGATAGACTTGTAGGTCAACGACCGAAGACCACCGTCCACAGTATTGCCATTGAGTATAGACGAGGCATAGCCAAGAGGTGCGACACTCTCGTTGGGCTCTTTATAGTCGGAGGGAATGACTCGGGAACTCATTGTTGGGGAGTAGGAGAGTGTTATTTTTTGAATGACAGAGAGCGCGGTGGATTTGACACGCGCACGACCAGGTTCCAGTAAGTATACCAATACTGAGTCCTTCCCCTTTAGACCCAGCAAAGGGCTCGTTTTAATTGATGGCTTGTATTCGTGTAATTTCATTGAAAATGTGTCTATTGTCTCTTGAACGTCTCTATTGAGTTACCCCTCACGCAGTTTCGAAGTTAGACCAAGTTATATCTTCCCCTCGATTAAAGATTCCTCAATGCCATCAATGAGCCCGTCTATATCCTCAACTCGAAGCCCACAACTGAGGCTGATGAGTTTGCGGTATTTATTCATCTTGGTGTTGATGGCGAAGTCTCGGACTCCGCCCGCAATCTTCTTCACCAACTCGGACCGCTTGAGTTGCATCTTACTCAACTCAACTCCCATCTCCCATTGCTCGTGCGCATTGGAAGCATCAGTAGAAAACTCGCTTATCTTGTTCTCGTTTTCGTGGATGAGATTGGTCAATTCATAGGTTTGGAGTTTTTCAATCGTGTATAAAAGCTGCGTTTGCTTGTGTTCAATGGCTTTCTGGAACAACTTCACCTCACGATCAACCTCTCTTCCTGCATCAGCAAGCGTGGTGACTGGCTTGAAGTCGTTTTTATGAAGGAGAACCTGCACTTTCTTGAAGCAGTCCTTGCGGCCATCTTTCTTTTCCAGCAAGACTTTCTTGATGCGCTCGTCTTCACGCATGAGGTCCTTGAGTTCTTGCTTGTAAGACTTGGCGAGAGAGTTCACCATTCCATGCATCATCGATGACAAGTCGTTGGTTGGCAACACCGCGGCTTGCTGCTCGATTTCCCTATCCTCTGCGTCCCTCAATAAAGCTCCGTCTTGCCCGATTTTGGGCGGTCTGGGTGTCATGTCATTTGAGATAGACACCGTAGAGTGTTCAAACTCCTCGTTAAATGGACTAGGCTTTTCTGAGATCACGCCCAACACACTATGTTGGTGGGCGGGTTTCAAGTCATCGTAAGAGCCCTTGGAAGTATCCTCCAAGAAAATATTCTCCTTGTTCTCGTCAACAGTCCCTGCCTGTTTTTGGAGTAACGTCCGCAAGTGCTCCTTGCTTACCCTGTCACGGAGCTCGTCTTCTTCCTCATCCTGAATTGTAGTTCTTTGAGTGTCAGGAGTCTCCATGAGACGGCTGGGGTTCCGGATAGGAGTGCCCAAAGCCGTTGCCGTTGTTTGTTTCTTGGCCGATTCGTTTGCATCCAGGTCCGGACTACCTGAAACACGCACCACAGGAATGTTCTGCTGATGGTGCTGGTTTTGCTGCGATTGGTTCAGTTGTTGCAAATGGGGGTCTTGCGGAGTGTTATGAGACAGGTTATTGACGTGGCTAAGTTGGGCAGCATTGGTTTGAGACGTAGCCAGCAATTGTGAGTGGTTCTGCTGAAGCGAAGGCACCTGCTGAAGCGAAGGCACCTGCTGGAGTGGAATATGGGGCGTTTCGAAGTTGTACACCACCAAACCCTGCTGAACAATCAAGGCTTTGGAAGTCTGGTTGTTAGCATTGACAAGATCGTCCCTAGCACCATTGGTTAAGAAGAACTCCACAAGTTCAGGGCACCCAGCACGGGCAGCCAAGTGCAAGCACGTATCACCATTGACATCTTGATGATCCAACACGTTTTTAAGCAAGTTGATCCCAGAACTCTTGTTGTTGCCCGACATACCACGCAACTTGTTGTAGATTACCGTTAGGTAATAGTTGAGTGCAACTAGCTTAGAGCGCACCTTCGAAAATTGACATAAATAATGTAACGGAGTACGGCCATTTATATCAGTGTTGATGAGACAGACCTCGAGAGCATCCACAATACTAGGGAAGTTTTTCAAGTCGTAGCAATTGTTAAAAGAAATGCATTTGGATAGTGGGTTGAGGCCAAAGTTGCTGACCACAAGCGGATTGGCTCCTTTCGAAAGCACCAAATGGACCAAGTTCAAGTTACCTATGGATGCAGCCCAGTGCAATGTGGAATGCCCCTCGTCATCTATAGCTTCGTTGATGTTAAAGTCACTGGGTGGGTTGTATAAGAAGTATGGGATGGGAGCATTGTCCTCGCTGAAGAAACGTAAAAGTTGAGACGCAAAGCTGTTTTCTTCTTGCATGGGCGCATTGGCTATCTTGTGCTCCGCGGACGAAAGTGACGTATCGGAGTCCCGTTGATGTTCCTCGGACCAATTGGTGTCGTTGGTGGACTGCGACATATTTTTGTGATTGCTCTGGAAAACGAGTTGCTGATGTGATATTTCGTCCACCCCGGTGAAGGTGTTCTTGGGGAACTGCAACTGCGTGGGAGTGTAGCCATGTTGCGGTTGCAGCTGCGAATACGACTCGGGCATCCCGTAGTTGAAGCCTCGTTGGAATGAGCCATTGGGCAAGAACTCCGACTGCTGGAATGTCGGCGGCAAGTGGGATGAGTGAGGTGTGCTTGTAGTAACAGGCATTTGGGGCATATTGGACATGGTGCGATGCAAGCTCGAGTTTGTCCGGACATTGGCATGCGACATGTCTTGCGTGAAAACAGCCAGCGGAGGGAGATTGTCGTCGAACTTCATTTTCTTCGGCGGCGAGTCCTTCTTCATTTTCTTAACGTACTTGCGTTTGACGGGCGTGCCATCCTTATTGGTGGCTTGTGCGAGTGGCTTTGACTTCTTTGGGATGATCACGGCCGGATCGTTGGTGTCCACGTATAAAACGGGCACCAATTCGGCAGTGATGCCATATTCTTTAGCCAAGAGCCGTGCATCTTGCAATGGAATCCACGTACCCTGGAAACGCCCGTACCCTCCCTGGACCTTTTCGTGCTGACCTTGCTGAACACCTTTTTCAAGGATCTTGGTCCGCTTAGCCTTGGGGAAGTTGCAAAGCTTCAAAATCTGGGTTGCATTGACCCAGTCGTCTTTACATCTCCTCATGATGGGAGATTCCCCCACCGAGCACTCATACACATCAATCTGGAAGTTAGTATACCTGGGGTGAAAAGTTAAAAAGCCTGTTGGACGTGTAATTGCCCAATTGGGAGATCTGATGGGTATGGCGATAGTTTTAAAGAAATATACCTGAAATCCGGGGCATATGGGTAACATACATTCGAGTAGGTGGCGATATAAACCGATGGGTGCTCATAAGACATGGTGCTGTGAGGCTAGCTTGGAGCAAGTGAGTAGAGAAGAAAAAGATATGTGCGGGCAATTTAACGATTTAGGCGATATTAAACGCGTAGAACAGTTGTTGCACAGAGATTGCGCGGTGCAGGTAAAGTACAATTTTTAAGTGATGGATACCTCGCATATAACGCGTACACTTTCTGAGATGGGTCGTCTCAATCCAGCCAGTGATAGAGATGCGCCAAATGTACCTGGCGAGACAAATAAAAAGAGACAAACTCATTTTCCAATTTTTTTTTCAAACAAAAAACGAGCCAAGTCGGAAATTCTTACTAATTCTTTTCAAATTTCTGAAAGACAAAGTGCCCTGGTCATCTTATTGACGATAACCAGGAATGAATTTGAATAAATCTCTCATAATGGGCATAGGCGCAGTATCATTATGACAGATGCGTCATGGGCTGCGTTCACAATCATGTGAGTAACCCATCTTCAAAATAATGACGTGTAAGCTTAAGAATAGTACTCTTTTGATGTTGAGAAGTAGATGTCATTGTCGTCGCGAACCCATAGTTCCCTGTGCAACACATTATTTCCCAATTGAGTAAATTCCAAGAAAATTTTTCGCTTGTGGTGAAAAAACAATCCGAGAGCTGGTCACCCCCATTCATGGCGTTGTCATTCAATCTCTTTTGGTAAATGATGGTGTCTACTTTTGACACTTTCGTAGAGAGAATGCGAATACCCTTGAAAGCCCTACGAAAAAAAAAGATTACACTTTCACTAAATAACCCCTAAAAAAGCCCTTCTGTTCGGCTATTTTGCACATTTTTCATTGGACTATCTAAAATTCTAATATACACCTCAAAGCTTATCTTAATTTATTGTTTGGAAACAACATCATGGGGGGGGGGGGAGGCACTCTCAGAAGCACCAGCCAAAACGAAGATCGCACTTCAATGGGGCTAAAACATTAACGAAAAATTTCTACTTAGGCTTGTAGTATTTCTTCGGAAAGAGCTCACTCGTATTGCTCATCTGCATGTTATTCAATAGGAGATGTAGCGAAAAGTCCGAACTTGAAGGCTTACTGCGTTCACGGTTGGGCTCGGTGCAGTCTTATCAAAACACGCGCGAATCCAATACACAGGTGGACTCTTCTCCCAGGTAGGTTCAAATCGGCGTCTCCTTCCTTAAACCCATGTCTGCTGTTCTCGATGAATCGTTCGATGAGTCTTCGCATATGCTCCCTCTGAGGAGACAGTCTTTTTTGGAGCAGCCGTTAGGCCTGTTCCGAGGACCTAACTCCTTGCACCACTTCGCTACGTCTTTTACCCGGGCCCAATCCTTTGCTGCTCATAAAATCGACCCTGACATCAAGAAGAAGCGGTCTTTCTTTGTGAATGATACTTCGTCTCCAGAGGATGAGCTCTTTGACCCCGAGCTTATGATGGCCCTGCAACATGGTGAACGTTTGAGTACTTTATTGAATGAGACTACCCATCGCTTCAATGGGCCTGCCAGCTACTCCACCAACAACGAGGTGTTTTACCAGGATGATGTGGTAAATATACTTAACCAAAGCAGATCGAGACAAAACTCTTTTGCTCCCAACTCCGCTCCCATTTCAATCAAAAGACGCCAGTTCATTTCTCCGTCTTTCTCTTCCGAGCGCTCAGCCTTGTCTTTGGCCTCCACCGCATCGCACTTCGGCTTGAAGAAAGTCGAAGATCGAGAGGGAAATTTGGTCACGGTGATTGCAGGTCAAAGTACCGCTCCACAGACTGTATTCAACTCTGTTAATGTGCTTATAGGTGTGGGTCTTTTGGCATTACCAGTGGGGCTCTTAAAGGGAGGTTGGGTGCTAGGAGTACCCATATTAGTTCTGTGCTGTGCTGCTACTTATTGGACTGCAACGTTGTTATCGAAGGCTTTGGATACAGACTCCACCATGATGACATATGCAGACCTTGGCTACGCTTCGTATGGGTCCGTGGCCAAGCTCTTGATCTCGTTGATTTTCTCCATCGATCTTTTAGGCCTGGGCGTGTCTTTGATTTTGATCTTCAGCGATTCGTTATTTGCGCTTGTTGGTGATGATGTTTACTGGACAAAGACCAAGTTTAAGGCTATAGCATTTGTGGTGTTGACCCCTTTTACTTTCTTGCCCTTGCCAGTTCTCTCCATCATTTCGCTCTTTGGAATCTTGTCGACGATTTCCTTGACCATCGTGGTGTTTTCCTGTGGCTTCTTGAAGCTGACTTCGCCAGGTTCTTTATTGCAAGTGATGCCTACCAACCTCTGGCCCAATTCGGCCTCCGAGCTCTTTATTTCCATGGGTATCCTCATGGCTCCTTTCGGTGGACATGCCATCTTTCCAAACTTGAAATCAGACATGAGACACCCAGAAAAATTCACCAAAACCCTTTTCACCACTTATTCAATCACCATGCTCACTGACTGCACCATGGCGGTGATTGGATTTCTCATGTTCGGGGCATTGAACAACAATGAGGTCACGAGTATTTTGCTTGAGACTTCGGGTTACCCCTCATTTATCTACCCATTGATCAGTTTCTTGATATGCATTATTCCGCTCGCAAAAACCCCTCTCAATGCCAAACCTATTATCTCCACCTTGGATAGCTTATTGACATTGGATATTTTCACTGAAGGTGAGAGCGCGTTTGCCAGCACTATCAAGAGCTTTGGGAGGTTCTTTGTCAGAATAGGGGTCAACTTCCTCTTTGTTGCTTTTGCCGTGTTGATTCCGGAATTCGAGAAGATTATCGGGATTCTAGGCTCGTCTATATGCTTCTTGATTTGCATAATTTTGCCGTGTTTGTTCTACTTGAAACTCTGCAAAGACCAAATCCGAACTTTGGAGAGATTGCTTGTGCAGACTACTTTGGTGATTTCCATTGTCTTAGCGGTGGTCTGTTCCTACACGACCATTGCTCACTAATTGGGGTACACTATGACTAAAAGGGACTTTGGTTCCGACGCAAGCTATTCGAGATGCAATTTCTGCATGCATTTATTGGAGTAAGCATCAACAGCGAGATATCTCACGTATCATTGGCTCTCTAAGAACTTAATAAACGACTGTGTAATTTGAGTCATGAAAGTAACTAAATACTTCCCGGACATTACAAAGTCGTAGTTCAACTTCAAGAAGACGGCTTTCTCGTCTATAGCAATTCGTATGAGGTCATTCGCGTCTCTAAAAATGAACTCAAACAAATTCTTATACTTCAAGTTCTGCGAGTTGAAATTATCTTTCATGGAGAATTTGAGGAGGAGCCTTTGCGGCCTATCAAACTTGTTCTTCTTGAACGACACCGTGAAAGAAATGGTATCCCTCTTTACACCTTTAGACTGACCTGAAGCAGGTGAATTGACTGTGAAAGCAAACTGAACGATGTCGAGAGATTTGAACCTCGGATCGAAATGTAGTCGGGGTAACTTGTTGGCCAAAGTTAGGTGCTCTGCTTTCTTAAGCTCGCTGTTGACAGATTGAATCGCCTTGAATATGTTGACGTAGTCCTCGAGGAATCTGAAACATCCCAAAAGTGATTCGCTAGACCGGTTGATCTCCTGGTTTAAAATGTGGATCATCAAGTTCACATACTTATTCTCGTCTTTATGGGTACTGAGAGATAAAACCATGGTCAGCTTGGATGCCTTGAAATAGCTTGGGTTTTCATTTTCCTTCTTGACTTCGGGTTCACTTGCATTTCTATCATTGACTCGCAAGGTAAAAGGTTTATAGTAGGGGTTGCTCAAGAAGGTGATCTCATGAGATTGGTTGTTGATGACTTTGATGTCTGTTTTTCTCAATTGGTAAAGAATTTGAATGAGAAGATTGACCTTTTTGAGGTTTTCAAACAAAGACCCAAGTATGGCGCCCGAAACAGACGCGTCTTCATCGATTTTTTTGGATAAGTCCACCGTCGACGAAATCTCAAACTGTTCTTTTTCGGCGTTGATTTTGACCCCTAGTTGCTCAAGAGACTTGAAGTTGTAGCCTCCCTTGAGAGTACCCAACACTGTGAGGGTGACATTCGAAGCATTGAGCTTGGATGAATCTTCATGAAGCTTCACCATGAGGAAGAATGTGGTGGCTGAGATGGAGATTGGAAGCAAGTTGCCAGAGTTGTAGAGCGCCATTATCGTGGACATTGGAGAAATCACCATATCAGACTTTCCATTCTTCTGGTTATCTGCTTCATCTGCAAAATTTTCGTTGATCAAGTCGTCGGTTTTCCTATTGGTTTGCCCTGAAGCTTCGCTGATGCTCTTGGATTTGTGATCCTGCAAACTCACGCTCATGGCCTTATTCGACTCCAAAAATGATTCTGGCAAATTGAACAATTCGTAATGCTTTCTGCCGAACGACTTCTCGAGCTTGAAGAACATTATATCTCTTGCTTCCAACTCTTCTATGATTAATTGATTGATAATCAAATTCGAAGACGATGCTGACAACGATTTGAAGAACTTATAGTCTATTTCGTCGTCATTTGCCTTGGGCAATTTTTGCACCCATTGGATCTTCCATTCGCCCTTGATGGATCTGATCTTGGCCACCCACCAGAATGCCTTGAGGGTCAAACCGCTCACCATGTTAATCAAAAACCAAGAGGCTGGCCAGTTGCGGCACCGGTAGTAAACCAACTTGTTGAATGATTTTAGAGTCTTTTCTTCATGAATATAGTTAAGCAATTTGGTGGTTTCGTAGTCGTTTAGGTTAATGATATCGTTCGAGATCCATTCGGTGGTGAGAAGTTTCGTCTTCAAGGTTCTGCTCAAGATCTCCAACCTTAATTGGATCAAATTGTTGACCACGTTTTGCACCAAGTCTCCTTCGCTAATGAAACTCTTGCTTCTGAACGAACTGGGCATACTGTTTATCTTGTTCTGGAATAAGGTTTCACTTGGACCTGGATTGGTGAAGTAGAAGTGCCCCGAGACCGGATTTATGGCAAATAATATTGTTTTTGCGGGGGTAATGGTGAGAAGTAGCTGGTAATGATTTAATATGACCATGGAGTCAGAAGCTGCCGAGTCCCATTTTCCCTGAGAAGTACACGTTGGGTCTGATTCGGAGATTACCTCAAAATATTTGTTGTAAATCTTCTGCACTAATTCCTCAGAGTGTTTGTTAATAATACAGCTTAAGATGGAGTCCACACTTAGGTCCTGAGGCTCGGAATCGCTTCTAATGGCATTTTGGATTAATTCCGACGCGTTCATGATGAAATGCCCGTTTTTGAACCATCGGTAGCTGAGATTAGAGTTCTTATCGACTCCAAGTTCAATAAAGGACTTCCAACCTTTAGAAGTATAGAAATTGGACCAATAATTAATGATGATTTTGGACGAGTTGTAATTGAACTGAATGTTTCCTCTCCACTTGCTGTTGATCATCAAGCTTTTCAATTGTCTAGAAATAAGATAAAGCTTGAAAAAAATAGAGTACTTGTGTAGAACGTCGTACAATCCATCTAACGACAGCTTTAGTAGGATCTTGTTCACCAAATATTCAAGCTTCTCAAACGACGGTTTGGGAAGCACTGTGACAGTCTCCGAGTCCCCATGAGTTATTAGCGAAGTATTGGGGTTGATCCCAAAAAGAAACTGGAAATCGATAATAAAAAATGGTGATTTGTAGTAATCTTCTTCCTTGTCTATGATCAAGTCATTACCCACGGTGATGGAGACCTGGAACTCATTGGGGATCTGGATGATGATGCGACCATCTTTGATGACATAGTTATTTTCAAAGCGCTTAGGAGGCGTCAAGAACGCCATTCGTGCCGTCAAGGCCAAGTCTAAGTCCCGCAACACCTGTAGCGTTTTTTCCGGACTCACTTTTGGCCTCTCAATGTAGTTATACGAAGATAATTGAGGTCTTCCCTTGACCAACACCTCCAAAGCAGTCAACAAGTCGGAGTTGGGTAACTTGGCGCCCGAGAAGTGGTTGAGCTCATTGATTCCAATGCTCAATTGTTCGAAAAAGAACTCCTGGCCTCGAAAGTAGTTGAGCAAATCTATAAGTTTGGAAATATCCTTTGAGTTTTGCGCCCACTTGACCAACGTATAAATCTTAATGAAGTCCTGACGCAACGACACAATCAACTTCAAAAACAGCTTCTTGCGAATCACGTCGCTTTCCTTGGAGTTGGCCAAGTTTTCCATGAGTCGCTTCAACTGCTTGTATGCCTCTTGCGTATAAAATTTGAGCACATTCGACAAGGGGATGATATTATTAGTGACATGAGGGATTTCCGGGGGCGACGTCCCCCTGCTCTTGGAACCCCCATTGGAATGATTGTTTTGAACAGATGGCTCTGGCATTTTGTATGGGGAAGGATTAAATTAAAGTGCCGGGTTCAAGAGCGATTTTCGAGACAAGCCAAGGAATATTCAATAATCTCTTCGCAGTGAACGATTCCCGGTACGTAAGGAACTAGCGTTTCGATGGAGTTGATGTCTTCTAGGATGTGAGGTATTGCTATTAGTACACAGTTAGTGAAGAATCTCAAAGAGCGGCTTCTGTGCAGGATCACCTTGGGCACGGGCCGTTTTCCTATCCTTTTATCCGATCATACGATTCTTGGAGTCAGATACTGTAAGAATAGTGTATATGCATTATTCACATTTGCGGATTCGTATTATTATTATTATTATTATTATTGTATTATATGTCTTTGTCTTTTGATATTTTACAGTGGATACTTCGCTCGGCTCAGTCCACACGGCGAAGCGCATCCGGAAGGTGCTCTTTGATCCAGGAGAAACGGTCATCCTGCAATAAAGTTTCAACTCGAATCCGATTCTCCTTCCGGACCAATAATGATTCCACAAGAAGCTTCAAGTGGGAAATGATTTCCTTTGCATTTTCGCTCAAGTTCGCATCTTTGAGCATCTGAGTCACACGGTACCACTCCCAGTCGACCATGGCGATGCGGTGAGCGGGCCTGTTTTTGCTTCGGCGTCGGCGCAACACAGACGGAGATATTCCCGAATTGTTATCGAAAGATGCAGGAGGCGGGTCGAAGGGAAGTCTATTTTCCAATATGGAGTAGACAAGCACTCCAACCGACCATGAGTCCAAGAGCTTGCCATCGTACTTGAGGCCCATGAGCAATTCAGGGCTTACGTAGTCTTGCGAGCCGCACTTGGTGGTTAGAAGCTGGTCCTCCAGTTCCAATCTTTTGGAAAGGCCAAAATCAGTGATGGTGGATACTGCCTCATCCCCCCATTTCAAGTCTGTTTCATAATCCAGAATGTTGGAGGTTTCTTTATTGATCAACACGTTTTCTAGCTTGATGTCACGGTGTATGACTAGCTTTTTGTGAAGATGAGCCACCGTCACCAAAACCTCAGAGACGATGCGCATCAAGAAACGCCAAAATTGGTACGAAGACTTCCCTGCTAACCAGTTGTGTTGTAGCCAGCCAAAAAGATTGCCCCCGGAGCAGAAGTTGAGGTAGAATAGTTGCTTGTTGTCATTGACATCCAACAAACGACCAGCTTCCGGTTCAGGCATTTCATTGCTATGAGTAAACGACTGGTTAATCTCCGCCTGCGTGATTGACATGATGAGGTTATAGTCTAGCAACTTCACGATACAGGGATGGTCCAAGTGGCTCAAGATTCCCAACTCTCGCGTGATGTAGCCACGGAAATTGGACGCATCGTCGCGAGGAACACTAATGATTTTGATGGCTACTTTATCATCTGGCTTCTCAATATTGGATGCTGCTACCACCACACTGAATGCTCCATTGCCGATGATGCTAGAAAACTTATAAGTGCGGCCGAGCTTGGATGCATGAAAAGTTTGTGGCAGTAAACATTCAGCTTCAGATTCCAAGGTTGGCAGAGGCAACGCCACCCCGAGGCCACCGACTGGATCAGGATTTGAAGAATGGCGAACATATGGGGGGCCAGAAACCTGCATGGAATCGATGGAGGCCAAGCGTTTCCTAAAAGCTCGGTCGGGCTCGAACTCTGAAGCGATGCGTAGACTTTCACCCCTAGGTATTTCTGTGGTTGCGTTTCTGTCGTGTCTTTCGTTTCTCTTCTTGACTTCGATTGTGCTTCTGGGAAACGGCCCATTGGCTAAGATAGGGGTCGGGAGCTTGGTGATCTTATCGTATCCCACCAGTGGAGACTGGACTGTACCAAGAGGAGACTGGACCGTACCAAGTGGGGACTGGACCGTTTCAAATTCAAAAGGGGCACCTAGCTGATCACCAGAATCTTGGTCATGCACAGGCACGTCTATCTTCAAGTTGTTGTTTAGATGCAGCGAGCGGAATTGCAAGCGGGTTTTCTCTGGTTCGTCCAGGCCATCTTGGCCACAAGCAGCCATCTTATGGATTCGGGAAAAGTCAGGGTTAAACATGTGGCTCATTGTTTTCTGCAGAGGCGATCTTAATAGGAGAAACAGAGAGCTGGGATTTTTGGGGCTTGACTGAGGTTTGAGCAGACGCCAAAACGTCAGTGGCACGAGCAGCAGGCGGTTTTATCAGCACTATCGAGTACTGACAGGGTAAAGGAATGAGACGCCACTACACAAAACCAATTGGATATTCAGAAACGTGCTGGTGATGGCCAATCAAGAATAGTAGTGGAGGGTCTGGTGGAATTCAACATAGCGCCGCGGTCCTGTGTGCGGGGACCTGCTCAGTGCACCTGGGTGCAGGATGCGTGTTATCAAAATTTTAACAGAACGGCAATGAATAAGACGTGACCGTGTGCAATCTCCATCACAACGAGTACATACTGGGATGTAATCCTACAAAGGGATGTTGTTTCCAGTACTTTTTGCGAGTGTTTTGAAATGTTTTGGAACTTTTTCCTTTTGGGGTAAAAACTCCCCTACCCTATTGTTTCCTGTTTTTTAGGCGTAACTAACTGTCATATCAGAGGCATGTTCCATCTATCAGTGTACTGCAGAGTCAGATCTATGGCACCCTGAATTGAACGTGGGGTCAGCCATGGGAGTGAAGTGTGCGGCATTGAAGGCCGGGGTTAGGAGCCGCATTCGTATACTTAACAGCGCTTTATTTATTAGCGGCTCTTTTTCCGCATTGAAAAAAAAAAAAAAAAAAAACGCTGTACGGTTGCCTTTGGCTGTATAGTCTATTTTCCGTAGGTGGTGCTTTTTAGCCAGCCAGCTTGATGTATACAGGTCCATACAGGTCCAATGTGAGCCGCGTTCCAGTATCTGCAGCCCGGGTTAAGTATTGACGGAAATCCATCCGATCAATTGTTCCATTATCTTTGCAATAAGTCTGAGCTTTTTGATTTCTTCATGGTTTTTTTACTTTTTTCTCCTTCGTTTTATTTCTCTGACAAACAGACTGCTTGGCTGTTTCGCTACGTGCATATATATAGACTTTCGCATTCTGTCAGTGAGCGCTGAGTGCTCTATCTGAGTGTACTGCCTGAGTGCAATGGAAGCATTGTGCTAGTAACACCCTAACTTGTAGGACACCAGAACTTTAGTTCCTGAAATAGATTCATACCGAGATTCCGAATGTTCCCGTTATTTCAGATACTCAAAGAAATCCTTCTAGCACGCGGTGGGCTCGCTCCAAGCGATCAATACCAACCTCGTACCTATTCTCATCAATCACCATGTCCAGAGTAAGTCTGCTTAACAGGTCGACGATTTTTTCAATCAATTGTTTTTCTCGCATGGGCAAGTTCAACAGCTCAAACTCCTCTCCAATCACTGATCCATTAATGCTTTCTAGCAAATGAACGAGCGTATTGTAAGAAAACGGCTTGAGCCGTCCCCCAGAAGCGTCCTTATTTTTGACATGCTTGGACTTTCTCTTGATACTTTTGCGTGTACTTCTCTTGACTGACTTTGGCCTCACCGGGTTGTTGACCAAGACTGGTTCTTCGATATCGTAAAAGTCATCGTCATTGAGAGCATTCTCTGCATTCTCTTTTCTTTCAATGGAAAGCTGTTTCTTCAAAAGCACCTCCTTTGGTATTTCGCCAGTGTGATTGCTGCCACCATCTGACTTTTGAATGGGCATAGACTCTGCATCCAGCCGAAGGTCTGCACCTATACTCTCTGTAGAACTAATCCCAAGGTCGTTACTCTTTAAAGAGCTGATACCCGTATCACCGATAGGTTGTGCTTCAAGTTCAGTCAAGGGGGTGATTTCTTTCTGAATAGGTGCAGTCATCATGGAAAGTTCTGCAAGCACTGGTGAGTCGTCTTCAAAATTCCTCTCGAGTGACTTCTTCATATCTGAACTAGGCTTGTAGTTTGAAGACTTAATCACACTTCTAACACTCTCTGCATCTGACGATACGTACCTGGAAGAAGTGGTATCTAGAATGTTTTGATCTCCGGAGAGGGATAGAACCACAGACCCAGTGTTACCTGCACCTGCCATACCTTTGAGGGTCTGATTGCTGTGGTTATTCCCTTCACCAATGGAAGCAGCGCTTTGGCTCAAACTTGGTTTGGAACGCACCGAAGAATTTCTAGAAGTATTACCTTGATTTTGAGCACTGAGATGCTGGGCATGATTTGCAGATGCCTGGCGGGCCTTTCTCATGTTAGCTTCATTTGGTCTCTTGGGAAGAACGAACCGCAGAGAACTGTCGCTTCCGGAAGACTCCACTGTGCTGTGACCCTCGGCCGTCTCGAAACTATCGGTGGAAAAGTTCATATTTTGAACCTTCCCCTTGGCTCCTGAAGATGCTTGCAGAGTCCCCGAAATTGCATGCTCCACACTGGCACCCGAATATGTTTTCTGGATACCTTCACTTGAATAGAGTCTACTGGCAGCAGGAGGACCCGAAGAAATGGACTTGTTGGACGAGTGTAAGGATGTGCCTTCATCTCCATTGGGATTATCAGTCAATTTCAAATCATTGGCGCTCTTCATGAGCTTGTCCAAGTCATCGCTGATGTTAAGTGACACACGAGGATGATGAGCCTTGACAAAGTCCGTAGCAGTATGGCCACGAGGAGTGATTTCACTAACAGGTCTGCGCCTCAGGCGAGGCGGAATCGTGGCTTTGAGTTCGGTCTGGACCGTCATCTCCGGGCGGATTTCTGTCTGCGAGCGTCGTTTGATGGTGTCAAGACGTCCGATCTGGGCCTGGGACTCTGAGAATAACGACTCTTCCTCGTCAATAACACTACCATCATCTTTCTTGTTGACGTACATCTGCTTGACTTCGCCCAGGTCGCCTCTCTGCTCTTGCACAGGGACCGAGACAGCCTCGCCGATTTCTGAAGGCTCGTATGAGGTAGCAAGCGACGATACAGAGTAGCGATTGTCTCTCTGGTTGGGCGCCTGAGGCAGCCACGATTCTCGCTTTGAACGGTCGGTCATTGTAAGCCTTATTTTTTGCAGATTTCTTGGTTCAAAATGTCTACTTCTGTATGACTTGAACACTCCAGGCAAATGGACTTAACTAGTAGGATATGAAAGTTAAGAGGAGTTGCCCGTGGCAGGGGAAATTGGGTACAGGATAGATCAATTGCTGTGGGAAGATTTAGACTTTGCGTTTTGAATGTGAATCAACTCTAACTGGGGTTCTAAGAAGGTGTATGCACATTTGTCGTGTGAATCATTAATCGATATTTGTATGTTTTGATATGCCCCTAATTAGGCTGGCTAATGAGAAGACCTTAGATAGGTGCATGGAGTCGCGCACCCTACCGTCCGCGCTGCTCTCTGGTGAGTTACCACAATATACATGCTCTGGAGAAGGTATGCATGGACACGGGTTGCATGGCCAAGTCTTGCATGGAAAAGAAATGCATGGAGAAGAGATGCATGGGTGAATACTTGTTGGCGACGGCATACGTCTTACTTCGATAGTGCCAACTTGAACTATGAGGTTCTCCTGCGCAAGGTGCAGAAGTTCCATCGCCAGGACTCTCATCCTCCACACATGATCAGGGACTACATTATAGCCAACCGCAGGCTCCAGGGAATAAATAAGCAGTTGGATCCCCAGTACAAATTCAGTGCTGCTCCCAAACATGGCTTGGATCTTGTGCTTAATGTTGCTAGTACGGATCTAGAGCATGAGCTATGGGACTTCTTGCGCACATACTGGACCCAGGCCGTGGAGAATGACGATGTAGTGAAGGCATATGTTCTCACGTGCACTGGTGCAGATATGAGCCGGGCCATTGCTTTGGTGGAAGCAAATTATCATCATCAAAAACATGAAGTGACTTTCATCGGGTCTGCTCCAAATACTGAGCTAGTGTCGTTGCTACTACGCAAGCTTCTCGAGAACAATGATTACCAGAATTCCTTCAAATTGTTGGATATCACCGTGAGCAGTGTATACTCTATTTCTCGAAGAAAAAATACTGTTTTTAAACAATTTGGTGCTTGTGCTGGGATCTTGGCTGCGTCTCTGGCTGCTCGCCTATTGTTAGGCTCTATGAATATCTGCACTCTCGGGCCGGACCTTATTTTGCTGCTTACCAGTGCAGCCATTCTCACGGGCCTTGGTTTTCTTGGAATGAAGCTGGTGGACCTTCTTCGTGTATCTTGGAGACCACATACCAGCCTTCTATATCGATATACACACCAAGAGGAAATGATAAGTCTCAACCGACTCGTGACATACTTTGAGGAGCACCACGAAATCAACGTGAAAAACTTTCATGTATCACGTGTGAGAACATGGGCCAATAGCAGCTCGTTCCAGGAGAATGACTACGAATTGATCCTCCCTCCGTCTCATGGCCTGCAGCTAGCCTCTCCTCAGGTGCAAGTGCCTGATAAGCAGTATGAGAGTATAGTACAGTACGTGAAGTCGGAGTTACTTCAGCGCAAAATGATCTGGAATCCTTTGAATGAAGAAAAGATGTTTTTGGAATTTTGGCTAAACCATGGCGAGAACTTCGAATGGGTCGAGCCTGACCAGGACCCTGCTGAGATGCGTATTCTACATGGCACCTAAGATTTGAGAATACCAGAAATAGCCAAAGATACCGGGAGAAAAAAGGGATAAAATAATCCAACACAACAATTCATTTCAAAAATACTGCCCAAAAATACTATCCAATAACTTGTTGGGGATATGTTGCTGGATTATGGGGAATTACTTGGGATACTATGTGCAGTCCACTTCACTTACCTCGCGTGTCGTGCTAAGTAAACATACCCTTACAAGTGGCTACCTTCTTCCTCCATACACAAGTGATGGTTCAGCGACGTCATGTCTTTTAATCGCCTACCGTCTCCGCATGACCTAGATCGCATTTCGCTGTTGGGATTTTCGGCACCTTCAAATGACATGCTCTTGGCTTCGTCATACAACAAGACCACCCTCTTCTTCTCGTGCTCCAAGAATCTGCTCCTAGGGCAAATTTCCGTGCCGTCTCCTATTCTCGATACCACACTATCTACTTCCAAAACTACTTTTGCTGGACTCTTGGATGGCACGGTGCGCTATATTGACTTTGAAAACACCAAGGTCTCATCTCCGGTCCTGGGACTCTCTGTTGGCGATGACGTATCGTCAGGGATCAATAAAATCCGGTCTATAGGCAATAACCAGCTTATTGCCACTTCTTTCAATGGGAAAATATATCAGATTGACGAGAGAACCCACCGAGTCATGGAGTCCAAGAATACAGGCAGCAAGATCTTCGCGATGGATGCATCTCACGACTATATCACGTTGGGCAAGTCTCACCAAAGCGTGGAAATCTATGATCTTCGAAACATGGCCAGCCCGGTATATACACGGCCCACCGGTCTTCGGTTCCAAACCACATCTATCCGGCATTTCCCTTCAGGCCAAGGTTATGCTCTCAGCAGCATCGATGGACGCGTATCCATTGAATATTTCAACGATGCGCCCGAGATCCAGAGTGCAAAGTACGCATTCAAGTGCCACCGGGCCAAAGATGCACAGTCGGGAATCGATACCGTGTATCCAGTCACGGGGTTGAATTTCCACCCACGCTACGAGACGCTCTTTACTTGTGGAGGCGACGGAAACGTATGTGTGTGGAACTGGGCGCGGCGAAAGCGCATGAAAGTGTTTCCGGTGGAGTATGAGCCACTTCCGCAGGCCATATCTCACATGGATCTCAATAGTACAGGAACATGGCTTGCCCTTGGGGTCAGCGATAGCTCATATGCAAGGAGCAGTAGTGTGGAAGAGATGAGAAAGGGGACAGGGACTTTATTTATCAGGCAATTGCTGGCACAAGACTGCGAGCCGAAGGGAAGACCAGACAACTGATAAAAACCTGGGCAGAGCATTACACAGGTGGAAATAATAAACAGGCAGAACTAATACACAATGGCATAACAGCAGCAGGAATAAGCTTAAAATAAAGTGAAGAAAATGAAGATCTTATATATATATATATATATATTTGGAGAAGTACATTCTATGTGGTGATGGCTTTGATTGAAGCACGTGACCAGCAGCGCATCGCAGCATGTAGCATACATCTCCATCAATCCACCAACCATCACTGTAACACTTTACTGAACTACTATGAGCTGTGAAAACTTCGAGTCTATGACCGACAAGTTTGTTCTCTGGCTTCAGCGCAACGATGTGCAAAAATCACCCAAAATCACCATTGCAAACAGGTCCAGTATGGGTGAAGGCAGGTGTGTCATGGCCACAGAGGACATCGAAGAAGGAGAAGTGCTCAGTAAAATCCCCCGAACCGCTCTTTTGAATATCAAAAACTGCTCCTTGATCAAAGACCATAAATCCTTGGCCTTCACCCTCTCAGACCTTCCCGATTGGGAAGGCTTGATCTTGACCCTCATGTATGAATGGAAGGTGAAGAAGGACTCCAGTCCCTGGCTGGAATATTTTGACGTGTTGCCCTTGAGAGACGATAGTTATACTATGAATCAGTTGAATTTCTGGCAGCAGTCTGAACTTGAGCAATTGAGTCCTTCACTTGTTTTGGACAGAATCGGCCGTGACTCCGCAGACAAGTTGTATGCAACATTGAAGCCACTCTTTGATAAGTATATTGGCGAAGTGTCTATGGAAGAATTTAATTTGGTTGCTTCTGTGATTATGTCGTACTCTTTTGATCTAGATAATGAAAAAGAGCAAGAAGAGGGAGAGGAGAAGGAGGAAGAAGAAGAAGAGGCAGAGGAAGAGGAAGAGGAATCAAGTGGCCTGCCCTTCTTAAAGTCTATGATGCCATTTGCTGATACCATGAATGCCCACTCCAGATACCAAAATGCTTATGTGCATGAAGAAGGGGAGTTTATTGTGATTGAAGCCACCAAGGCCATTCTTTCAAACGAACAAGTCTTCAACACTTACTCTGTGGACTCAAATGCCGAGCTCTTGCGTATGTATGGCTACGTGGAGGAGCTTCCCATGGAGCTGGATGTAGGAGAGATTCCATTGGAAAGCATAAAACAGTACTTTGCTGAGAATTCCAGTCTATCGAAAGACACCATTGACGAGGTCGTTCAGATTCTCAAAGAGGTGGAGGTGGAGGACAATGAGCCGTTTGTCTTTGAATCTTTCAACTGCTACGCTAACGGTGAGATCGATAAGGAATTGACCTTCATGATCCAGTTTTTCGTGATCATCTCTGCCATCAACCACCAGAAATCCTTCAACTCCGCTTCGTCTGCAGTTAAGTCTCGGGCCATACGCAGAGTACATAAGAAGATCTACCAGCTTTTGATGGGAGGGAAAATCACCAAACACATGCTTGATCATTACTTGAATATCGTGAGAGCGAGGCTTTTGAAGTACCCTAAATCTGCATCCACGGCCCCTTGGGACCTGAAACCCGATAGTACTAGTCTCTCTAGGGACCAAATGGCTAAGATGGTCTTGTACTCGGAATACACCGCCTTAAGTGCTTGCACTTCTACAGAAAACGTTTTCGACTCCGCAGTCATTGATGACGACAAACTTTTGAGGAACATCATGAAGAAAGATGTCTTCGAGGAGCATGTTTCGAAAAAGCAAAAGTTGAATTAAATGTTTAAGTGTGTATGAAATTAACGGAGGCCTGCTGCTTATGTAATCACTTAAAAGGCCACAACAAAATGATTTTGGACTCTATCAAGATTCGCTTGACTTCGTGCTGTCCAGCACCGGCAGGTCTGGAATTGATTCAGGTTGCTCCTTTTCTTGAACAACTAACGGGCGCCGATTAACGACTTCGAAGCCCTGTGGTTTCTCTTTGACGAATTTGTTTTTGAATATTTCAAGCCAAGATTGGCCTGCGGGTTTGACATCCTTATCTGCTTCCTTTCTCGGGCCAGCTTTCCAGTTCCTTCTCTCCCATAACTCTCTCATCTCCGGATCCATCGCGTCGCTCAAAAAGTATTTGCGGTAGATCTTGTCTGCCTCTCGGATAGTGTAGTCTGTCTTTTGGATTCTCTTCTCCGCCTGCTGGATGAAAGAGCTATCATCTTCCAGGCATCTCTCTTCTGGATCGTCTAGATCACAGACAGTATCGTCAATAGTCAACAAGTGCTTCTCACACTGGGCCCTATAGTAATCAACTTCAGTTTCATTAATGGAAGATTGCGAAGTTGGTGAAAACTCGGGCGAAGCATTTCTCACGTGAGCCAAAGGAACAGGGACTTGCCTGAACTCGAATTCGTCGAGTCTCTCATCTCCAGGAACAGTTTTTTCGTTGAGAAATGACTTTCTCTTAGACTTCACGGCACCCACAGCTGCTTTTGCAGTCAATGCAAAGCAGAAGATGGCGTAAAGAATATAGTAAAGCCCCACCACCAAATGGATTGTCAATTGAGCGAACGCCACACATGATCTGGCATACTCGCTCACACGTAACTCCCGAATGTACGGAATACACAAGATTGTCAGTAAAAGTCTTGCGCACAGGATGACATGATCCAAACCATACCATGGGGAAGGAATAAAGTTAGGTTTGAAAACCAATTTGAGCACGTACTTGACGAGCTCAATGATACTCAAGAGAATTACTTGAGCCATGCCAAATGACTGCAAAAACACAACGATAAGCAGCAGTGCAACGGTGAAAAACAAGTCCAATAACACAAACCCAAGCATCGAAGGCTTGTAGACGTTGTACAAATGCACCCATATCACTATGGACTTGACCGAGGAGTAAAGCTTGTAAACGTTGCATTTCCTGTGTCTCAGAAAAATTTTGGGAGCGAAATAATAGCAAACAAAAAACAACACTGCTCCCAACCACATAATTGTGGAGATTGCACCGGCTGCAACGGGTCCTTTCACGGAGGGAATGCTGGGTAAATCGGGTAAATTGCTAGTCAATTCATCAGGGAAGTAAGATGGGAGAAGGAATTTCCAAGGTTCCAAAAACTGGTAAGGAACCGTAGGATTGAAGGCGTTGAGAGTCAAGAAAAATTGCTTGTAACTGTAGAATAAAGAGTCATCATTAGAAGCCCTGACAAACATATGCAATGTGAATATCAAAAAAGGGAACCCAAAGGTGGAGATGAATTGACGCAACACTTGACCCAAAATAGCCCAGCAATTAGTTGAGAGCGAGAATGAGAACGACGGAGCCTTGTTTTGAACTGGTTTAGTAGCATGATTGATATTGAAACTGGGTTCCAACGAATGATCATTAAAGTCGTTTTGTTCGGAGATGGAATCCGTACTGCTGGTATCTTGTGCTAAAACGTTTTTCTTTTTCGTGGGACTGTGTTTCGAAGAGTAGCCCGGCGATGACTGCAGACCAAAGAAACGGTCGAGAAAAGAGCCTGAATTGCGCCTGACCATTATTTTGATGATAATGAATAACTGGTAACAAATGACAGTGAAAGCGACCCAAATGGCAAGACAAATCATGAAGTTGGGCCAGCAATGAGTAACATAAGCATCGGAATTTGACTGTACCAAAGAGCCAAGCCCGCTGTTATGGTACGTCACAAACACATTATCTTTTTCGGTAAGTGAGTTACTTTTCCACGGAACGAGGTGAATATCCATAAGAGTGCACCACTTGATCTGGCTGATTGCAGACAGGAAAAAGCCAGGGTATTGGACATTGAGTCCACCCAAAAACACTGCGTATTGAAGGTAGTTGAGGAGTTTCGTGGGGTCTGCATCCAACTGTCGAAGGAGACGTTCATTGCAGATAGTCGAAGCCTCAATGAGAAATGGGTTTGACGATTCTTGGTCTGGAGATAGCACCTTAATGAGGAAATTGACGATATAAGTGAACAAACAGATTGCAGCAACACCAAAGAATAGTAACCTTTTAAGGCTTTTCGCTTCCACTGTAGAAGTGACGTAGCAAACGGAACCACCAATGATATTGGAGCTATTATCGTTAGAAACCACGGTGAAAGTAAACGAATACGAGCCCAAACTGCCAAAGTTGGCACTGATATCGGCCTCGTAATAAAGCACAAAGGAGTCATTTTGGTATAGAGGACACTGAGTGAGTTTTCCCGTTGCGTTTGCAAAAAAAGACTCAATAGAATAATTACTCTTTGCAATCGATTCAAACGTTGAAGCATTGAACATCAGGCCGGTGAAGTTACCAGAATTCAACAGCCCGGGTACCGGAGGATAATGGGCCCTCTTATAACGAGAAGAAGTCCTGTTGATTCCTAAATGAAACGGGTTTTGGTTTTCGGGGAGTTTGGATGCAGTAGCCATGAGCGAGGAAGAAGTGGAGGATATCTTGCCATCATAACGAGGAGAGCCCCCAAAGCGAGAGGTATTCTTCACGGCAACAAAGTCGCAGAACCGTAGGTTCTCCTGGATGAGTGTCTTACCCATGAAGTCCATCTTAACATTGAGCGTGGTAAAGCGGTTTGTTTCAGGGTCCACATCGGATAGCAACACATCGGTGGACGAGAGGTTGGAGCGGTCCTGGACCTGGCTATTGATGAAAAACTTCATCACTTTCTTATCCACATCGATGGCCACGTACACTATAAAAGGCAGGAGTATTCGGGCCTGTTTGTCGCCACCAAGAAGCAGGTACGACTCGATGAACCCCGCCGATATCAATCGTAGGAGGCTGACCACTAGGACAATGTAATATAGACATGAGCGCATGGTGATATGATAGGGCTTCCGCAGCGGATCGGAAAGATATAGCAAGAGGTGGGTATGTGTTTTCTGTGTTCGTGTTTGGCCCGGCCAATCAGCTATATTTAGTCTTGCTACTATCACGAGAGCCAGTGCTCAGGGGTATGAATGGGTGTTACGAACAAGAGAATGAGCTGCACCAGAAAAAGACCGCAGCACGCAGTATGTGCGCGGAAGTGAGGAACTCTACCGGCCAACGGTTTCAGAATATGTATATAGGCTTTTGGACCAGAAGAACTGGGGTTAGAGGTATCCTGGTTTGGGAATTCTCGTGCGGCTTTCAAGGGTCTAGATTGAAGCTTGAGACTCCGTAAAGCTTGTATTTTTGCCCTCTGGATATTTTGTAGCTTATTTTAGACTTCTGTTAAGACAATGCAGAGTGCGGATTGAGTTGAAATGTAAACTGAACATGCGCAGAATAAGCTTTTGGAGCTGGTTGAAAAAAGCTAGTGAAAATAGCAGATCCCAGAAGTTTATTACAAAGGGTCTTTTTTTTACTTTACTAAAGGGTTTTAGAGGGTTTTAAATAGGTTTTAAAAAGTATAGAGAGAAACTTCTAAACGTTTCAAGAGTGTTTATGAGATCTGAGTATTTCGTGTTTCAAAAGAGTTTTACAAGAGTATCGAAATTTTTGGTAAGAAAAAAGCCACTTACTTTTTAACTTCCAAGAAAAAAATTACTATACCTTGCCAAAAAGTGCCAGCTCAGTGAATTTTCACTCGAATCATGATATTTCTGAATTACATATATTTTATGCTGATGTCAAACCAAAAACTTAAAATTCTGTTAGAATTATTATTTGACCTAAGGCTATAACCTGTACTCACAAGGAATTAAGCTTCTAACGTGCTTATTAATAAAAAGGTGTGATGCAAATGCTGATTACATCAACGAAGCATTTGTTCAACAACATGGATTCCCTACGAGACGTTTAGCTTAGGTCGCTCCGGCTTCCCTAGTCAGAAAAGATTGCCAAGTTTCGATTACCCACGAAGCCGTCGTGACGATGACGGTTCAGGGTCTTCCCGTCACAAGATCTTTCTTTGTTTTCCCAGAGTTAACGGAAAACATCATAGTCGGTTTACCTTTCACTCGTGAATACCACCATTTGTTTGATTTGTCTAACTTGGAATTCAATCACGTCCCTTTTATGAATGTGGCAAGAGAAGCCGCCACAGTTAAACTTGCGAATATGAAGGTTACACACAAAGCTTTTGGATCGAAGGACAACGAAGTGTTTGTACTTCTTGTTAAGGTTATCGATTACAAACCAGAGGTCAAACCAAAAGCTGTCGACCCTCGGCTTTTTGACTTATCTCAATTTCTGGATGTCCTTGCGGAAACGTTACCGTCGGCACTCCCTCCACGAAGGAAAGTTCAACACACTATCGATGCGAAGGAACGATGACCTAACGGTGTTCTGGAATACTCTGTTGGGCTACTAATGGTAGGAACTCACCCAAACAGTAAATAAAGTAATATCGCTTAATCAATAGGAGGTTAATGTATTCTCTTTAGTAAAGCTAATAATAAGTAAATGGAGTTCTGGCCTGTTCATAACTAGGCTTATGCCCCATTATATATCTGGAGAGATGATAAGTCTAGACTCTTTCCTTATGACTAAAGTTGCCTTATTACGTCATAGGAAACTCGTACTCATAGGAAAATCTTGCATTCGCAGATCCTGTTTCATGCTGTGTAGATCTTCATGCAACGTAGATCTTCCGGGTCTAGACTTCTGTGGGAATCCTGCACTCAGTCGAGTCAATCCCATGTCTAACAAATTTATTGTTGCGGTTTTAGCTCAGTTGGGAGAGCGTCAGACTGAAGATCTGAAGGTCCTGTGTTCGATCCACAGAAATCGCAATCTTTTTTCTCCTAAGTCTTTTTTATCGTCTTCAAACTTGGCTAAACTATGTCTGCTGTAACCCTACATACTATTATCCTATCCGTTGATTCGCTATATACATATATCCCAGTAGTGACTCTAATCGTTAACCTTTCTGAACTTAGGGTACAACCGTCCCGCATGGTAGTTCATGGAGCTTGCACCTGCCTTGGTGGGCTTGAATGTCTCCATACAAGTCTTCAATTCATGCTCAAAGCCTGAGCACTGGCCCGACCCTTCTCCATTGGCCGCCCAGCAGTTCAATAGAGATGACATCAACACAAAGCACTGGTTGGTGGACTTGGACACATTGGTATTTCTGAGCTTGATCTTGGGTAATGTAGGCAAAGCCTTGCTCTGGGCCACCTTTTTGTATGCCATTCTAGTGCTGAGGATATGAGTTTGGTGAGAAAAATTTGACGGTTCTCCGACCGGAGCGCGAGCGCGCTATATGCAGGTGGTCCCAATTATCACCAACCCACTAACCATAAGGCCAAAGAAGGACCGAAAATAAGGCTTGTTTGGTCGACCTCAATTGGTGATTAGTTGCTTGTCTCTATAATCAGCGTCCTCAAATTCATTGGTCGTAGTCATTAATTGCATTCTTGAAAACCTGGTGTTTCTGACCGGAGCGTCTGGCAAAAAAGCGGCGCTGGTGTTTGCGTGGTCGAGTGGTTAACCAGTAGATTCTCAGGAAACTGCCCGATATGAGTTTCTTGTGCAAAAACACATCATAGTAGTGTGGCACCCGTGTGCGGTGTTTCAAGACACGGGGCATCAATTGTGTTTCCACGGTTTGGTGAATCTGGTCATATGTCTTCTTCATGAAGGCTGCACGGTCCTCCGACAGCTTGTACTTTATGCGGGTCAACGAGTCCATTTGCTCACTCAAGTTGATAAGCACCACCTTGAACAAGTGTCTGTAAAGATGGCGATAATGTCTGGTGGTGGTCAACATAGAGCCATAATAGGGAATGAGATCAAAGTAGTTCAAGGCATACTTGAACGTGGGCCCAGTGTACTTGGTGGCAAACGGAATCTTCGACACCAAAAGGTACTGGTTGGTCTTGATTTCCCTCTTCAAGCCCAGGAAAAGAGGGATGGTGCTCCGGGTGATTTCGGACGAGAGCATGCGTTGCATCTTCATTATTTCCTCCTCCACCTGTGTCTTCAAGGTTGCCAGTTCATGGTCTAAAGTATTGTAGTCCTCGATGTTCTCAAGCATGATTGGCTTACCCTCCAACAGTAGGAAATCCTCCGGTGTATTGGGCTTTATATCATGAGGCATTAACGTTTCTTCAAGTGCATCGTCCTCCATGAAGTTGACCTCCTTCTTGTGGATGGGCACTTTGGTAGAAGTAAGAGACAGATCGCCAATTAACTCCACCGGAATTTTAAGTGCTTTGCTCTTTTCAGATAAAAATGCATTTTTGGTTCCATTTAATGGAGCACCGGCGAAACTCCGGTCGAACCCCACCACGTTGAAATGGTATGTGCTTTCGAGTGCCTGCTCCAATGCCAGAAACTGGGTTTTTTGGTCTCTTCTTGCGAATTTGCATAAGTCAGTCAACCGTTTGTTACGGATCGATAAGAGGCTCTTGGTATCGATCGAAAGCCGTTTCTTATACTTATAATGAACACCCTGATCGTTATCCAAATCCTTTAACGCCTCATATATCTTCTCGATATCTTCCCACGGGGTCTTCACAAGGTCGATTTCGTCAGGAAGTCTACTGATGGCTTCGTGTCTTCTGAACGCTAGACTGGAGGGATGGCTTCCAAACTGCCTTCCTTCGTCAAAACTGCTCTGCACACTGATATCGTGTTTGCTCATGAACCCCAAGTTGAGCGAGCTTTCTTCGAGCTCCTTGGAGTATAGTTTGACGAAATCCTCTAGCGAATGGGTATTCTTCTTCTTGGAGGACTTGGATTTGCCACTGAAAGCCTGCTTTTTGGTGTCGCCGTCTTTTCCAACTTTTCCTTTCTGGAGAATGCTTCCAAGCTGCTTGAGCTGTATTTTGTTCTTCTCGGCGTGCCTGGAGGAGGAGGAGGAGAACCCTCTGTTGAACATGTATTGGGTAGGGTACCTGAACATAGTGAATGGCGATAACACGGTGGCGAATATATGTGGTTTTGGTGTAAGGATATTACTAATAAAACAGATCTGATACACGGATTTGCTGAATACCGACCCGTATTGCCTGGTTTGGTGGGATTAGATCCTATGCCTTAGTTAGTAGGTTTCAGGTAGTGCGAGCTCGGCCTCCGCGGCGCGTGTCATGCGCGTGATGCGCGTCACGTGATGTGATCTTGAAACCAGTCAGTATTTAAAGATTCAGCAGTAAGAAGTTATAAAGTTTATGACAGATCCGAAGTGTCAATCTTTTTTGAGTATAAGCTTATCAAAGTGCTTAATCATTTCAAAGTGTTTGAAGCATTAGCATGAGAATGAATGATACGCGCTCACGTGATCTACAATATGTCAAAATACCCAGCCGTTAATTGTTCGTAAGGAGAAATGAATGTCATGAAAGTCGTAGACTTGAAGAGTCGGATTTAGATCGGAACATCTTCTAGTTGAGCGAGAATAGGCTCTTTAAGGTGTGCATGTGGAGGACGCTTCACTAGTATGGGACTTATCGAGCCTACAGAACTGCACAGGCTTTGTCTGCCGTGACTAGTCTCATAGTGGTCCAAGGAAAGCGCCGAGGCCGTGGACGAGCTCCTTGATATAGAAGGCACCGCCGTGTTTCTGTGAATGGAAATGTATGAGGCCTCGTTGACGCGAGGTGAGAGTCTGGTGGATGTGTACCTTGTAGGAGTGAAACAAGTGGAAGCATCGCTTTCGTAGCCCCTGCTAGGCGAGCGAACATGCAGAGCAGCCTCAGCAAGTGCCAGCTGTCTTTCAAGGAACATCTGCATCTTCTTGGTGTTGACCAAGTTGTCCTTGATTGGCTGCAAAAAGTCAGCCAATTGCACCACCATGTCTTCGTTGTGAACACGTACGTCCCAGTTTAAAAGGAACAAGAGCTGTCTCTCCATCAAGTTGACATCAGTCAACGAGAACAAGCCTTCGGTGTAGCGAGCCCAATGGGCGTTTTTTGGAGAAGAGTCGTTATGGAACTTGGAGGCCAAGATCAAACAACTCAAGAAAATGCGGTGTCTGGTGCAAGGCAAGCCTTGGGCATTTTTGGGGAGCTTGGCCTTCAACTTGTCCAAAATCACAAGTGAGGCCATCAAAGTGCCAGTGTAAACATTTGTGTAGCTGACCAACTTGGTGATGAAGGACATAAGCGAAGGCAAGGGTCTGCCGCTTTTGGAAGTCTGGACCTTCGACTCCTGACAAGGAATCACTTGCAAGGTCTTAACCACCAACTTTTGGATCATGTCAGGGGAAACAGGCTTCCGAAGGAATATGTTAAGCGCTTTCATATCGAGAGAAGAAACCATCTTGATATAGTATATGGAAGTTTCTTTAGGAGAAGGGATATTGAATGGATTGCAAAGCTGCCGAGGATAGTATTGAAGGAGTCCTTATATAGTAAAGTGAAGATACTCGAGTTGCCTGGAAAGTCTGGGGATGGAGATCGGATCGGACAAGCATCGGATTATATATACCTTGAGGATATGTAGGAAATTCCGAACCTAGTCGCGACGCATGATCGCGCTTCCCTAGAGACCGACCCCTTGTACACGATAATTGAGGCAGTGCGCATTGTTGTGCGCGCGAACAAGTGCTGGTGGAAAGAAGATTCTAAGCCTGGCGGCTTAGGCACCTTGGGCACGATGGTGTTCAGGAGCTCAATTAGTGCCCAAACAGGAAGGAGCCTGAACTTGTGGAATGCCAATTACTAAGCTGAGACAGAACCACCTGACTTTGGTGCATGCTCTAAATCTTATCCCATACCATCTAAAATTTGGCTTTATCTTTAACCCCACTACGCGGAGCCTATTGATTGATAGCACTGACAATAGCTCACTACTGAGGTTCCCTCTAGGAGAAGATCGCCTGGAATAAGATCACAAAGGGGTTTCAGTTTCTTTTTCAAGTTCTTTTTTTTTTGGCACCCAAGTGAACTGCCCCTTGATTTGCTCATAACGGCATAAAATGTTTCAGGTTCATCGAAATCGACTTATGGAGGTGACAGTGGGCGGAGGTTTGCAGCATTGTTAGTCAGCCTGGAGCTCACGCACCAGCACTCAGGGATTTTTTTTTCTTTTGCTGCGGGTTGCACCCAAGACGCATTCACCAGCCGAACCATATTGTTCAAAACACATTTTGCATCTGAAACCCCCCTTGGGAATGTATGGCCTTGGCTGCAAGTGACATCTTGAAATTTGCAAGATGAAACAGAACGGAGAAGGAGCGGAGTTTCTAATGGGGAGATTTGAAGCGGACTCTAGCGTGCTGATCAATGGAGTGCCTATTATTCGCGATGGACGAAGATCTCCCTAATCTGCCTACAAGGCCCAATTCCAGTGCCATCCAATGGCTCAAGCATCTCCTAATACTGGTTTGTGAAACTTACGCTACAGTATTACTGGCAATTTTTTTTTTCTTTCCTTTTTTTTTCCGTTTTCGTCTAATTTCTGCGTGGAACCGTTGAATTCTCGGCTAGGGTGCCAATTCCCATCTCCTGCACGATCGGTCGCAGTTTTCAGTCGAAGCCTTCATCAGCTATTGTGTTGCGGTGAAAGATGAAACAATGCCAAGCATTCATTACCCATTGGAGCTATTGTCTCGACGACTCTCTCGTCCATTGCGCCCACTTGGCTTGACTCGAAGTGACACGCTGAAACTCTCGTTTCCAGCTTCGCTTGACCGACTCACCAAACAGTGTCAGGCAGCATGGGTAAAAAAAAGGCCCTCTCCCCGTCTTGTTTACCAAACGCGATGGGGGACGCGCTCTTGGTCTAGATTCGTGCCCCAACAGGCACTCTACTTCGCGTCTGCGAAGGGCCCTTGCCTCGACACCCTGACATCCCCTTGCGTTGGAATGGAATGGAGTTATATCAGGGGTAAAGGAGCTGGGGTCGAGCCGCACGAGAGGATCTGCAGCGAACCACATGTTTTTGCTTCTCGTCTCTTTTTTTGTCTGCAAGACAATGCTGCTACGCATTCATCCGGGTGGAGAAGTTGTACAGTCTTGGACGTATGCAAGAAAACCTTGTTTAGAATTAAGGTTTCGAGAATTCTCCGCCTCCTAGATTATCCGGCCGTCCAGATACACACTCCACGAAATACTAAGCATAATTAAGCATTACTCGAAGTACTACCCAAAGTACTACTCGAAGTAGGTACTTAGAAGTACCACCATAATCCTATTGTGACTAGGCATGGTCTGACTACTAGCATAACCTTAGGATAACCACTTTAAAACTTTAAACGTAGACTAGTCGAAAACCTAAAGATACATATTCCAGAACCTTAAGAAGCATATTTTAAACATAGCCTCAGATTAGCTTCGGAGTAGCCCCACTTAAGATTCCTCGTCTAGTATGGGGTCACACATTAGTAGATCAAATCTTATTCTTGAGCCACCAAATAGACTATTAGAAATTGGGTGATCATTCTTCTAAGCATGTCATGTTTAAAGCCTACTTTACTGTTCCACTCCACTCTACTATGTGATCTAGACCGGTCATTGGTCTAGACCTTACTTACAAGGCCCAGTCCGCATTTGCATGCACGAGGTACTCAGTGTGTGCCAAACAATAAATGCACATGTCAAGAAAATTCCACGACAATTGTCACATAATGTCAAGAAAATGTGCTCTAAATTGTTAGTATAATCTTCATTGGGTGACATGTCAGGAATATGGGTATACTGGATCGATCATGATTTGAGTACTCTGATTGGTGCACAGCATAATGTCATCATATTATGTCGAAAGTATCACATACGTGTTGGTCCTAAAGGTGGGATGGGTGAGGAGAAGAGATTAAGAAGGATGGTTAGAAATTTGATGAAGAGAAAATTTGCTCTTAAGCGGTGCGAGGTCCGGGTAATCAGTGTTGTGTGCAGGCCCGACATGGTGAGGGTTTCAAATGGCTGCGAACAAAGCTCAATGTTCATATTGATATCCATATTAATTCTTATTCCATATTCTATTCTCATATATAAATATTTGAAAATCCCTCGAATGCTCCATTCATATCAAATGGCGGAAAGATATTTTGCTGTGGACTAAGCGGAAAGAACTTATCGCTGATATCATTAGGCGCATCCCTGGTAAACTCTCTCTTATTGTCTTCTTTCATGTTGCTGATCTGCTGCCAGAGAAGATCGATCTCTGGGATCTTTTCAAACGCAAAACTTTCCATTGTCGTTGGAGGAATATAGTCCTCGATATTGTTTTGAGGCACATCCTGGTAGTTCTGGGGGAACTGAGGTGACCCGGTTTTGATCTCGGCTGCTTCTCCATTGCTGGTTTGCCCATGTTCTGGAATAGGCATCATCATGTGGTCTGCATTGGGTGTATTTCTTGGGTTGCCCTGTACGACTTCAACTGCAGGACCTGGGTTGAGTTGGTCTTGGGTGGTGGTGTTGTTTTTTGTGTTGTGGTTGTGGTTGTGGTTGACTCCGTTTTTGACCATTGCAGTCATTTCGGTCTTGATGACGGGCTCGATTTTGGTGTAACATTGTCTGCAAATTGCAAGGATCTCGTCGATCTGCAGCTGCGTCATCTCCATGAAATGGTAGTCTAACTCCGTGATTTTTTTGTTGAAGGCGTCCGATGCGGTTTTCTTCAACACGTATGTGTGTGTTCTGGATATCCTCCATGCATAAAAGTATCTATGGCTCAACCGGGACAAGCAAAGACAGTTATAATTCACAATTTCCGAAATTATGTTGGTCAAGCTGCAGATACTGTCGAAACGGTGTCTGTAGGACTCCGATGTCATGAGCAATTGCTTGTGGTCGGAGCGTTCCATCATTTTGAAGGCCTTGATCCGAGCACGTGCAACAATGCAAAAGAAGATCTGGTTGCATTTTTGGACCAATGAGATGATGGAATGGTTCAAAATGAGCCCAGGTGTTGTAGATGCAGTATCGAAGTTTGACCGGCTGCTCAACAACAAGTCTAAGATCTCTGGGATGAATTCCCCGCAGTAAAATGACACAATCTTGGATATGTAGGAGAAACTGAGGTCAAAGCGCTCGGTCTTCTCGAAGTTCAAGAACAAGTGGTAGAAAATGGACATGGAAAATTGCTTCATGTTCATGTACACTTTGAGTTTCAAGACCTTCACAAAGGGGAATTCCGGCGACTCCACCACTTTTTCCTTCAGCATTTCTGCGGGGTTGAATTCGATTTTTACACCAGGCAGTCCAGTGTTGAAAGACGATTTGGAGCTAGATTTTCGAGACCTCCGCGGCATCTGTTCTGGAAAATACGGGTTCTTGTTTGATCCAGACGACGTATAGTCCGATAGTGTGCCCAAATCTTCAGATACCTTTTCCTCAAACATGTCCATCAACTGGAGGAGCTCCGATACTTTCAAAGGACACTGTAGCATGAGACACCGCCGGATCATTTCGCCGAAATTGCGGTAAAACGAACCAGTCCATGTTAGAAGTGAGCACAACTTGACCTCCACATCATCGTTGTGCACATTGGATGCACCACTGGTGAAATAAGGACCCTGGAGATTGCTATAGTTATAGTCGACCATGATGGGAAACCCAAACTGCCAAGCTAGCTTCAAGTCCATGAGCTTAATGAAAAACCACATCTTCCTGCAGATGTTGGCGCATCGGATCTCTTCCACCAGTAACTTGTGGTCACTCTGGTGTTCGAGGTCACGGTGTATTCCTAGAAAGTACCCAATATGGATGCACATGGCATTGAGAGAACTGGCTTCATAGCCATCAGCAGAGTCTGTCTGTTCTGGGGCCACATCCGAATAAATTCGCTTCATTATTAAGCATTGAAGCACACTCAATGAGCACTTATGTGCTCCAGGCAATTGGTCTAGACATGCCTGCACGTACTCCATGAAGTCAATACTGATGGGATGGGTCAAGATATACTTGGACTCAAATAAAAGCGTTCTTTGTCTTTGAGACAAATACTCGGAACCAGTGCTATCGCCGGTTGGGGGCCCGTTACTGTCCAAGCCAATGTCGTCAGATAAAGAGTAGGGTGAGTTCACAATGTCTTCATTCTCGCTTCCGATATTGGAAAATGTTGAGAGGTACGAGATCCGGAGCACAATGAGAAGAGTGCCTATGGTAGCAAAATCCTTCCTCTTTCGAATATTGATGTGCTCAAACCTCTCCTCGGACTTGCATTCCGGCCCAAGAATGGCATGCACTTCGGCCCGGAAATACGTCTCGTCTAGAACACACATGTACGGGTACACCACCTCGAAAAACCGCTTGATGAGGAGAAATAAGGCCCTCTTGTTGGGAAGGATGAGTTTCAACTTCTCGATGATATCTAACGATTGGTCCATGGTGCCCTCGAACACCGTCAAGCCCAATGCCAAGGTCTTTTTGTTGAGCGTAGCCTTGAGATCACAGCGAGTGTTGGGAGAGATTTGGGCTCGTTCTAGAGCAGGATTTTCAGCCACCACGTCTCTCTCACTGGACTCAAACTCGTCCTGGTCCTGGTCCTTCTCCCCAGGTACTTTTTGAAACGCATGTTCCCGGAGCTTCTTACTGGTCACGTCCCATATTGCGCGGAGGGCCACATCTTTCTGGATATAAGAGAACCACGAAAATGGGCCATGATTCACGTTTTTTCCTCCCTCTCTAGAAACAGACGAGTAACCCGTGTAGAGGTCAAAAGCCTCATCCAAATCCAGTTTGTTCTCGGGCAACTCTTCCAGGCTCCGGGGTAAGCCTTGCACGGCTGCAGGAAACCCATTTGGAGTGTAGATGTGCCAGTTTCCTGAGCCCAAAAATGGCGCCCCGAACCCAGTGTACATGTCGGTATTGAAGCCTTGCGCACCCTTCTCATGGCCATGGTGTGCTTTCACCTGTGCTGGGTTCAACCTATGATTACCTCCATAGGCCTGGGGAGCAAAGTTCCCATTTGGACCGGCATACGGCATCTGGTTTGGGTGGGGCATTATGGGCGGGTTTGGAATGGGATGACTCACGTAGTTTCCGTTTGCATGTAATTGTCCGTTACTCGGTAATTGTCCATTTGAGGGTATTTGGTGTCCATTTGCCTGCCCTTGGTGTCCATTTACCTGCCCTTGATGTCCGTTTACTGGTGGTTGGTGTTCGTTTGCTGGTGGCTGGTTCGAGTCCTTTTCGTTGGCCTGGGGATTAGAGTCATCGGCCAGAACCACCTTTTTTTTGGAACACCTTTTCCGCTTGGGCCATTGCCTTGAATCCAGAGTATCCGCGTCTTGTTTCCTCTTGAAAACCATCAACGTGCCTGCCGTTTCATGGTTCATGACCCGATCCTCGTGGTATTCACACTCGTCGCTCACCTTATGCTTTATACACGAGGAGCAGGGCAGTTTGCGGTCACACCTGACCTTGCGGCGCTTACATTGGCTGCACAGAAGCGGGATTCGCTTGAGGCTGCTCAATTTGGTGTTGTGCAGCAGGTCTCCGTTCATTGTGCGCTTTTGCAATTCCTCTTGTCTATGTTATATCTTAGCGAGTAAGTAATTGCTACTTGATGCTTCTCGTGCGTGCGCGGAGCATCACCTGAGTCAACGCTGCCTTCTATTGTACACCTATATAAGCTTCTTGTGAAAGATATCTTGCTTGGTATTCCGGTTCTGGTTGCTTGCTTCTTTGGGAATGTACTGTTGCTTTTGGATCCTTTGTTCTTCTCTCTCTTGCTGCTTCTTTTCTTGCTGTATCTATTGTATGCCTGCACCTAGCGCTTCCGTGCAGGCCCCGCTGTGCCACATTACAGTACCGACTCAATTTTCCAAATACCCATAGAGCTCGAACATCTTCAACAACTCATCATTTCCAATCATACTTTGCTCATCGAAGATTTCTTGGTAGTCACCTTGAGCTTGCTTTTCCTTCACCCACCCGTAAGTATTCACCGTATTGTCGTTTCCGTACATTGCTCGGTTGGCCGCTGTGGCATTGAAGCCTGATGCTGTCTGTAGACCACCACTGCTCAGATCCGAGTTGGTGGTAATTTCCGTCGGAGAAATCGACTGCACTCCGGTCATTTTGCCATCGCATGTTCTCTTTTCCTCTGTCCTCTGGTGATTTTTTTGGCGTCGTATGGATTCCAACTTGGCTAGCCGGAACTCTTCGCAAAGCTTGCACATGCTCTGTAATTCGGGGTTGGACATGAACTGTAGCATATTTGTGCCGTTGTGGAAAAACGTCAGTTTCTTCGTGTCGGGGAATCCTGCTAGCAAAAGTTCGGGATTCTCCATGCACTGCTTCAACACGAAAAATGCCATCACGTAGATCTTGTACGAGTTGATATAAGTGTTACTCATACTCTTGAAATGGCCCACGAACAACTCCGCCTCAATGAGCGAAATGGTGAAAAGATTGTCCACAACTTCGCAACGCTCTTCGAAGTTCTCGGTTACATCGTTTCCTCCTCCCTCCATCTCTTTGATGGCCAAAGTCCGTTTGTAGTTGATCAACCGGATGAAAAACGATGACACGAAGTTATGGGTCTTTATCATGCTCCTTTCGATGCGAGATGTCAAGATATAGTCATAGTGTCTGCCGAAAAGCTCTTCTGAATTATCCAAAGCGTACGACATGATGTAGACTAGCTGGACCACGGACCGGATAAAGATTTTGAACAACTCAATCCCGGCTCCTATTTCTGCATCTTTATCTTGATCAAGCTTTTCCTCGTAATGTAGAACCACCAAATAGTATAAGCACGACAAATTAGCTCTGGTGTTGATGAACAAAAGGAAACGGCGTACTTTCATGAACGGCTCTTCGTTTTCGCCCGCTTTTCGAGGCGTCTTTGGCTCCTTGGGCGCAGGACTGCTTATGTAGTCCCGGAAGAAATCCTTACCAAAACACTTGAGGAAGATCTTTTCCAACTTGCTTGTTTCCGACAACAAATCAATGACTCTCAATTTCTTCCTCAAATTGGTCACCTTCGTGACTATGCTGCGGTAGCAAGTACTAATTGAGTCCACTTTCGAGTTGAAAGCACTCACCTCCTCTGAAAACAGAGCTGATGGCTCCACGTCACTATTGTCTAAATTCTGCAATTTCATCGGCGTTCCGCAGTAAATGGAGTTGTTTGCGTCGGCATTGACAATGAAATTCCAGAGAGACCGCCATGTGTTTACGAATTCCGGTTTCTTGGAGATACTGTTGATGGTATCGTACTTGAGGGGATCCCTGTTCAAACCAATGGAAAGGGCTTGGTTCACAATGGCCCCAAACAACAATTGGGAATCAGAACCACTCAACCCAAGACAATCGTTCGGTAGCACCGACCTAAAGAAGAATAGAAGCGTCAAACTTTGTACGGACTTAAAGGTCGTCATGATCTTCACTTTCTCCTCCGATAAGCACAGGTTGATCACACTCAAATGCTCTTCCGACTTAAACCGTGTGATATCCTTAATCAAGATGATTTCCAAGTCAGTGTACTCCATATCCATTTCCTTGTTAGGAATCAAAGACATGTAGCCTAGTTGGACCATTATAAGAAGAACACCCACTATAGTAAGATCGGCATCATTTTTGATCGAAATTTGCTCGTAGTATCCTTCATTGCTCTCGATAAAGTCCCCTTTAAACAAGTTTTTGAATTCCTTAAGTACAGTATCCTCGTGGAATATGGACACGAACGGGTATACATAGTGGAAGAATTTCTCCACGGCCATGTATACCGCCGATTTGCTGGGAAGAATCCTAATCACATTGGTAGCCACAAAATCATAGTACACCCTCTTGGACTGCTTAAGTGCAAGGATAGACTGCACTTTGTTCAATGGGTTCAAGCCATTATCGCGGTCCTGGTCACTCACGTGGGAGTCGTCAACGTATGCCTTAATCTTGGTAGTGACTAAAGTATCGTCATTGATGAAGATTTGCTCAGAGTCCTGCTCTATCTTGGCTCCTTCTTCCGACATTGGCTGGTCGAAGACTTCCAGAGTTCCAGAAGCATGTGTCAGATTGCCGTTTGCATCCAACTCGGAATTTTTTTTTGGTTTGGATATGAACTGTTGGAACTGTTCACTTTTGAAAAGGTTCATTGTGAAGTTTCTCACGAGTTTCGTAAATGAATCTCGTTTGGTCATTCCAACATACGACAAAGGGCCCTGTTGTTGCCATAACGGGCCATCAACCAATAGGGTGCTTGAAGCCACGGAAAATGAACCCATGGTGTCGTCTAATGCAAT
The DNA here is from genome assembly GCA_002370645.1 of Metschnikowia sp. 00-154.1. Classification (NCBI taxonomy): domain Eukaryota; kingdom Fungi; phylum Ascomycota; class Pichiomycetes; order Serinales; family Metschnikowiaceae; genus Metschnikowia; species Metschnikowia sp. 00-154.1. Next base: position 141,021 of record NKZI01001723.1, on the reverse strand, counting down.
TCGGAGAATGTTCTGGCCAATTGAAACGGAAACAAACCCAGGTTCGGTGTATTCCTCTGCAGTGTTCTGAGAGAAGCTTCCCTTGGTCGAAGATTGGTAGGTCAATTCTGATTTTGACGGAGATATTTCGGACGCTTGAGCATTGCGTCTAAGCGAGCCACCATCCATAGGAGACAGAAGGTTGGAGGTGGAGTCTGGAGGTGGAGGAGGTGGAGGCATAGGGTAGGTTTCTGTCTCAGGTGCCAACTTTCTGGGCATGCTCTTGTGGCGAAGAGGCTCCAAGGATACATCATAAGCAAGTGAATTGCGATGTTTGTTAGAGTCATTAGTGTATGACGCCAAGGAGGAGCTGGTGGAGCCAGTGGAGCCAGTGGATTCCAGTGGGTTGCGGTTTGACGGTAACGAGTTCAGTCGAAGACTCACCTCCTCGTTGACCAGTTCTCCGCCCAAAGAGGAAGGCGGCCCTCGGAATTTGGGACCAAACGCCGTGGTGCCGGACGAGCTGGTTGTGGAAACTGAGGGGTCCCGTGCAAGAGTGAACACATTCGTAAACGACTGGCTATGAGAGCGCAGAAAAGGAGGAGGCGGACCAGGAGGGTTATTTAGCTTGATTCCGTAGTTCACAGGCAGAAACTGGGCGTGAAAGGTCTGGTCTGCAGGAGTCTGACCCGGCCATTGCTGGTACATGGGCACCATATGGTTGGAGGCCGTAAGAGACGCATAGGGCAAGTTTGCCGGAAGAGCCGGGCCATTGGTGCCATTCGGCGCATTCGGGAGGTTGGGTATGTTGTGATTCCCATTAGGAATGACAGAGATGCTGAGATTGTGTCCATTTGGAATGTTGGGGATATTCTGCGGACCAAGGGGCATCATCTGGGGGTGGTGCACGCCGGGATAGGGCGAGTTCATGATCTTCACGGGCAGAGGCCCTAAAGCAGTGTACATCAGTAGATCGAAATCATCTTCGTACTTGCAAAGATGGGCCACGGACTTCTTTTTGCAGGAGCCGCACACGGGTCTCTGGCGGTCACAGCGGGACTTTCGTTTTCGGCACACCAGACACGAGGTGAGGATCCTCAGTCTCTTTTTCGGGTTGTCTTCCATTTAAATATAGGTGTCTTTGGAGGGGCAATTGATGATTGAAGAAGAGGGAAGAGAACAGTGAAGGAGGCAGAAGTTTCCGAAAAATGGGGAAATGCGACCCCAAAAATACAGGATCGTAAACAGTGGGGAAGGACTACAACAGGGCCCTTTCGACAAAGGTCCGCTTTGCGAGCCCTGAGAATGCCCCTGCATAGGCCTCCTCTTGTGCCTTCAGGTATGAGTGAAATTTTACTTTTAAGAATGTAAGGTAATAATGGGTTGTTTACGTGCATTCACCATTGGGTGTATTAGGTTGCCGGCACATAACTATGGAGGATCTCTAAAGATAGTTAGATGGCAGAAGAAAATAGAGATTGCAAGGTCAGAATCCATGAAAGAGAAAGAGAGAAAAGAGAATGTCAGATGACAATTTCGGATTTCAGACTCCGAGCCTATCAAAAGCTCGTAAAAATTTTGTTTGGTCCAAAGGTCAGCAAGGGAAGTACGCCCGATGGGTTAACAGGCTTAAAGTACAGGCATAAGTGTGTCCGAACAGGCTTGCGCAGAGGTATGTGCAGGCGACTGCACTGCGGGGTATAAGCTACGCAGAATAGTGCGATGCATGTTTCTAACCTGCGCCTAGAGAATGCATGGAACCATTCCAGTTTGGGCACCACCACCACTAATGTGCTCTAACAAACGGGAACAATGGGGTTTTGTAGACCAGATCCGAAGGGGGTGGCCGGGAATGCACGCTGAGGAACTATATACACTCCCTCTGTTTGTCTCGGGTTCTGTACTTGCCCAGGGAAACCCACCTCCTGACCCATTCGCGATCTGGGCCAAAGCGTGTTTAAGCGGCCGTGTGGAGAGATCTTGCTGGCCTATGCGCGCCTACTTATAGGCCTAAATGAGACGAGCTTTATGACCGATTGGAAAAGGTACGCTCGTATATTCAAAGCAAGAGACTAGTTCAAATGTAGCGGTGGTCTGAGATTCCTACTATATGATTTACATGGTGAACGGGTAGATTCTCGCGTAATGAGCTGGGTACATGTAGTGGTGTAATTTAATACAGAAGTAGATTAAGTATTCTGCGGAAAGAGTTGGTGTTGAATTGGCGAAGAGATTGGCGAAATAAGTGCCGGACAAAAACTGCCGAAAATTAAATTAAGTAGCAAAAATAAAATAACAAAGATAAAATAGCAAAATTAATTATGAAAAAAAAAAAAGAAACAACTAGCGAATCAAACTTATGAAATAAACTTACAAAATTGCCAGCAATGATAAACTAGCGATATCATGCAACCTTCTTCAAAATGGCACCTGGTACAAATTAACCTTTTTGATGGCATCTGAGTTAAGAATTGGCTTCATACAAGGCTTGGTTACGAAAGGGATCGGTTATTTTAGTAGTTATACGGAATTGTGCATAGTGGTTACAGTGCATATATACTTGTTTGAGACATCCTGCTTACTGAAACCTTATAATGCAACACTGTTTTTAACCTCTAGGTATTTTAGATATGAGAGATAGTGGAGATTTTTCATCAATTCGAATCAGAAGAACTTATGAGGTTTGCTAACCCACACCATAATGACACGTGCGTGACATGCATACGCTCAATAAAAGTGTGGTCTTGCCAGAACAAACAATTTATGAACACTTTTAGAAGGGTGTGTTTGAATTGTCTATTTCCGTGTTAATTAATGTCCTGAATTTACCGATTTCACTATATTCTTATTTGGTGACTAAGAAACTGCAATTCGCTTGCTCCCCGAATGAGGTGAGTGAGCAACCAAGAAATGAAAAAAAAATCCGAACGGCTTCTCGAGATTTCTTTTTGCTTCAAATATTGCATCAATATCTGAGCTTTTTATTAGAAAGAGCAATATATTTACGACTCCGTTTTCTTTGAATCTTGCAAAATCGGGTGAATTTCTGTCCATCTGTTCTACTGTCTAATCCATATAGCCATGGCCTATATCTTAGTATAGTGAGAAGCTACAGACTCATACAACTAAGTGAGTTATTCAATGACCTGACTGAGCTATACTTACAGAGAATCGAGGTACGCACCTCGTATAATTAGAAAGTATGGCTAGACCCACTGGTGTAACGGAATTGGCTATGCGCATGCAAGGTTACACGAGCTGTGAAACGTGGGACTAGGCAAACTTTCAAATTCTCACATCATTGTATTCCTCATATTTCAAGTATCTACATTTCCTGAAAAGTAATTTTCTCCATGTTATCAATCTCCACTTCAAAATTTAAACCTCACATCTCCTAATAACCTGACAAATTCGACTTTCGTGTTAGGAACTTTTTAACAGGTCAGTAGGATATTAAAACAAAGTTATATATCAGTTGTATATTCGAATACGGTTGTATTACTTAGAGGAATCCCTAAGAATTATCTAATCAGGCGGACCTGTAAGTTCTTAAATACTTCTCTGACAGTTTCGGGTAATCCCTCCGGATACTTTCCTAAAACAGCTGGCCTTCGGAATGGGCTTCACTTCTTGAATCCCATTGGCTCATTTGAATCCCGGTCGGGATTCTTCTTGGGCGCATGCATCTCTTCCTATGCATCTGGCGCACCGAATCCATGGCATGGTTACAGGTTGAGGCCGCTCTCCAGCTTAGCCTCGCTAGTAAGATCCATGAGCACTACATACTTAATTCTAGCTCTCATTAAATTTTTCCAAACATTTTGGTTGCGGCCATACCATGTGGACAGCACTGTTTCCCGTCCGATCAACGATAGTTAAGCCACTTAAGGCCACAGTGAGTAATGCAGTGGGAGACCATGTGTGAAATTGTGGTGCTGCAATCTTTTTTTTCCATTTTCATCATAAATTTTTTTGTGTTCTTTTTAAATCAATCAAAATATTTTTTTAACTTCACTGGTTTTTATTGTTTCTCGGCAGTTATAGCGTCTGCAGTGCCAGGTCCAGTATTAGAGGTTAGCACTACGCACACCATGCGCTGCGCGTCGCGTCTCAAGCATCACCTTCTGACACCTTAAGATATAGACTCGAGCCAAGCATGCCCGATACAGAGAATTACTGGGACGACCAGGATCTCGCGGATTTTATTATTGACGATGACGGGCCAGACCCAAACCATATGGATGCTTCATCGCAGCCTGAACATCCGGATTCCACTCATGAAGACGCCACCGATCTCTCCCTCAATGAAGACGTCAAAGAAGACCGAATTTCCGCCTTCAACAACACTGTCCACTCGAGGAAATCACAGACATCCCAAATCTTGAAGGCACACATATCTGTTCTTGTTAGTGCGTTGGGAGGCCCCGACCATTCCACAGATCAGAACCTTTATAAGTTGGGACACGACGCATTGGCGTGCTTGAAGGATCTCAAGCGGTGGATCCGTACTGTAGACGAGCAAAATGCAACTTTCAACGTTGCTCTTGCGTGTGCTGAAACAGGACTTGTGGAGAATGATTTGATCGTCATCTTGTGTCAATGGGACAAGCCTCCTGTAGACATGAAGCGGACTAAAGCCATTGAGAAGATCTCTCTTGCCTGTTTGGAGCTCTTAGTTCTCCTCACTTGGCCCGTGGAGGTCAATAAAGATACTTTGCTCAAGGACTATACTGCGAAAACGGAGAACAGAAGGGCCCAGCTCAGGTACAAGCATGCGGCTCTTTCCTATAAGGGGGGTAAGCTTCTCAAGGCAGTGCTCCGGCTTGGGCTAAATGCGTTGAAAATCCCTAAGGATGAGCGGGAACCTCGAGATATTAATATCTTGAGGTTGATTCTTTTCTTCATCCGGAACTTGCTCTTTATTGAGCCTCTTCCTGCAGTCAAGGGCACCAAGTCGATTCTGAACTCGGCCCTTTTACCCAATGGAGTTACTATGGACGATATCTCGTTGCCTACAATCCTTCAGGTTTTTGACCGCAATAATGTTCTACTATTCCTCACGTCCATGGCGCATTCAGTGCTGTCGGACTTGAAGGACGAGTCTTTCGGGCTTTTGACAATCGAATGTCTTTTTTTCCTTACCAAAGGGGTTATGACAGAAGAGCTCACAAGCAAGCCAGGAAGCGAACTGGTCAAAAACGTTACATCCGTACCTTCGGCCTCGGCTGCTGCCGGTATGGGACTTGAAGATCTTCTCTCGGAGGAAAGCCGAAGACTCAAGCATCAAAACAACTCCATTTCAAGTCGTCATGGAAGGTTCGGCACGCTCTTGTCGATCCAGAACTCCAGCAATGCCTCGTACTTTGCAGTCAGTGGCCAAAAGGCACTCTTGAGCAACTACGACAGTTTGCAGCGTTTGGACAAGTCCAAAAAGTGGCACAAGACATCTTCTTTCAAGTACGATTCCAACAAGTATATCTCGAAGTCACCCACGTTTCTTGGAACCAAGGCTTCTGGCATACTCATGCAATTCATCAACAATTTGTTGACGAGTGGATCTTTCAACAACTTAGTTTCTTACGTTGGAAGCCACTTGACCAATCTTGCAAACGATAACGATTTGGGAAGAAAAGGAATTCTTGATGTTATCGATGCACAAGAGTTGGCCTTCTATTTCGGTACCATATCATGGTTCTTCAAGTTCAAGAGAGAGTCTATGCAGACCGACCAACGGACTCAAGATAATAACTATGGCGCCATTGGGGCTTCTTTGGGCGAAATTAACTTCATCCTTTTGATTTCGTACTTCCGGTCGTCCTACCAAGCCAAAGACTATAACTCGCTCCAGGTAGCCATGATCTGCTTACGTGAGATGTTGCTTATGTCCAATGCCATTTTCGCCCAGAAGAAAACCCAAAGCGAAATCGACCTAGCCACCGAGGACGACATCAACGAGGATAGAGAGTTGGCTGAGGGTATCATCCGCAAGCTTTTCAGCCAAAAGGAATTCTTAGATCTTTGCGTGAACATCCCCAAAACTGCAGCCAAGCACTCGCCAGAATACTTAAAAACAACCATCTCGGTGGTTAATATCCTACTCAAAAGTTTCGAGATTTTGGCCAACGAAGATGTGCACTTGTACTTAAAAACGAGACGCAGAATACGGAAATTGAAGAAAACTTCTGGTTTGAATAGGGAAATGGACCGTGAACACTTGGACATGCTCGAAAGAAGTTCCGATGAAGAGGACGAAGAGCAGATAAAGTACATTGTACATGAGAGAAAGTTGGACTATAAGAACATGGAGGTGAAGTTCTTCCACACCGATATCATCAACACGCACATTGATTTCTTAAAAAATTACGAAGATTTGACATTTGAAGAAATCAAAAAGGGCATTTCATTTTTTCACCGCCTCTTTGTCGCTAGGAAAGATTACTCGGCGTTGTACCGGTTGGACTTCATGCTTCTTCTCCACCGGTTGCAAGAGTTCTTGCCCAAATCAACCAGCATTCGACGCCACGTGGATGAGTTTCTCGTGTATTTCATGAAGAAGTTCAAGGGTGCTTTGGACCGGTTCCCAACTGCCATCGAGGTGCTCTTCCCCAGAATCGAAAACCTCGAGATCAAGGGCTTCATGAGCACTGGAGATATCACCGAGCATGAGAAGCTCTCTGCCAACAACTACTTCGATGAGAAGTCCCCACAACCAAAAGCTGCCATTGTTCTTGACTTCATTAATAACAGTTTAACTATAGACGAGAAGATCTCCATTTTGATCTACAACGTTATCAAGAGCAACCCAGCCACCAAAGTGTTGAAGCACTTGATCTCTGAATTCCAAAGAACCCTCATGCGGATTAGACAACAACGCTTCCCCATTGTTCTTCGGTTCAACCTTGCTCAACGCAAAGTGATTATTTCAGATCCCCACATCCGTTTGCTTCTTGAGATATCTGGTTTTGATATCCCTTTCTTGCAAAATGACGATACCACCTTCACATCTCGCGTGGACCAAGAACACGTCCAGAATGTTATTGAAAGTATTGAGAAATGGTTGCGGTTACATGAGGCCGGTGTGGGTGATATTGAGCCATTCTTAGATCAATTACAACGGGTGATTTTCTCCCAGGAAGAGCTTGATTTTGGTGCAGATAGTTTGAGAGATCTCCTTGCGGGACGTCCGATCAATGAGCTGGAGAAAGAGAGGCTTGAGATGAGTCAGTCAAAATTCATGCACTCGGTTGGTTTGGCCAAGAGAAAAGAGTATGACGAATCCATTGCTACTACGAATGATGAGTTCGATGATGAGTTCGTGCCAGACTCTGAAAATCAACCTGATAGGCCTACACGCAGGCGCAGAAGAGCCCGGGCACTTAGTGATGACGAGAATGAGGACGATGAAGAGCGGCCAGTGCTGAAACGAAGTAGACGTCGTGCTCTTCCACATTCTGATGACGAAGACGGTGGGTCACCAATGCCTCAAATCCACAAATCAGCAGAGTTCGTGAATGACTCAGAAGATGATTCTGATGAAGAGAGGAATAATGCATTCTTTGAGAAGGAGGAGCGTCTTCGTCAATTGATAGCCCAAAGTGGAGGAATTGTCGATAAGGTGCAATTGCAGCTATTTAAAGAGTCTTGGGCCTCGATCTCCGGGTCTAATACCGAAGTCTCCCAAAAGATCAAGAGTGCTTCAAGTTTATTCCTCGACCTGGAAGATGAGGAAGAAACCCAAGAGCAAGAATCGGTAAATCAACCTACAGAACACTCTGGTAGGCTGAGAAGGGTCATTGTTGAAGATGACGAAGATGAATTGTAATGATATTTTTTTGGAATAATGCTTATTCTATGCAGGCGCCACTGCCGGCACCATTCTCTAAGGAGTTCTTTATCGTCTTGTAGGAACTGACAAACATCACGGCGAAACCAAACATAATACATAACACACTGGGACCAGCTTTGTATAGGTAAAACCTTTTCTTCTCTTCTGATGAAGCTGTTTTTAGATCGATAGCATCCAAGCTTAACTTTATGTAACAACTAGGAGGTATGATGTAGGCCATGAGAGAGGCGGAAGTAGCGCCAATAAGTTCTAAAATCATACCCAAGTTGCATGTGAACAACGAAACAGACATGGAGGTAAACACAAGTACTGTGGTGACAACAAAGTGTTGTTTTTGACTCAAGCCTTCTTCTTGTGATGATGCAGGGTTATTCATCAATACCAAGTCTTTAAGAACGTCTCGAATAACAAAAATCTCCAATGGAAATGTTGTGAGCATGTTCAAACCAAAGCAGAAGCGGGCCACATTGATCCATTTGTCATCGCTCTTGAAATTGTTTAAAAAGTTGCCCTTAACCTTGGACCCAAAGTTTAGAAAGCCCATGACCCCCATCAACAAGCAATAGCAAAGAGAGATTGCACAGGCCCAATGCGTGAGTTTGGAGAATTTCTTTATGGAGGCATTTTTCATGGAGTTGTAGATAAATATGGAGTTGTGGTGACACACTAGGGCGAAGGATATGACTGAGATGCCCTGGAAAAAATTAGAGTTGATGAGCCATTCGCTAGATTTTGTGATTGGTGCCTTCAATGATTCATTCACAAACGGCCCACGGATAACTGTAATGGCCACAATGATGGACATTCCTAAAAGAGCAAACGCAGACGCTTTCGCTAGCTTGGAAATGTCTCTGTTCAAGGAAAGTGGGTAGGAGATGCAAACAGTGAATACCACAATGATGACATTTCTTTCAAAAAGCCAGCCAATGATCGAAGTGTCTGGGCTCGTCCACGATTTCGGGAGCATCAGCGTGAGCACGTGCGGGATAGTATCACCAATGATCACACAGAAGGCCATACATCCTCCGTAGGCAAATGAGCTTATACTGACAAGCAAAAAGATTTTGCCGAATTTGCCAAAACAGTATCCCACCGTATCTTGATATGATCTGGTTTGGGACAAGTTGGCATTGATAATGATCAAGCGCACAGTCCAGTCGATCAAAGCAGCCAAAAACACCATTGTGAGGATTCCGCCGAGAAGCCCCGAGTTTTTCACTGCGAGCGGTTGTCCAATTATACCGGCGCCAAGAATGGAGTTGGCCATGTTCATGAAGGCCATTTTCATATCCGAGGTGCCATCAGGCAGATCTGCATCCAGCGTGCCATAAAGCTCCAAGTCCTCAAAAGATTCGTGGGAATTTCGGCTACCATGGGGTGGTGTACTAAAAGATTCTAAGGGTATGGATCCGGGAGCACCATCTATTAGCCTGTCGCCATCCTGGTCATGGAGTTCTTTGTAGGCAGCAGACATTGCGTGTTAAGTATAGACATGAAGCCGCGTATCGGTATCAGTTGGTCGAGGCCGGGTGCACGGATCTTTTTTTCACTACTTCCCAAGGTTTTTTGGTGGATTTGGTATTTAACATTATTTTTATTTGTTTTTCTATTATTCTGGTCATTTTGTTTTCCGAAATTTCGGTGTAAGGTATTTTTGCAACTTTGACGGTTTACATTAATGCACCGTTTTTGGCAACTTGCAACATAACAATGGATGTACAATTCACGCAGTGCACCTCAAGAATAAGTGAAATTTGCCAAGCACTTCAAAAAAACCAAAAAAGCAAATGTACATAAGAAAAGCACATCAAAAAAATGTGCATCTCTGACTTAACAATATGCAAACTATATACATTCAAAAAAATGCTTGGGCGGATTTTTTTGCCCGTGGCCCGTCTTTCCTTATTCTGTGCAGACCATCTGACCACATGCAGAACAGGCGATGCGTTATCGCTCTCACTCTATACTACTCCGTCATACTCTACTAATACATTCATTTCCAATGAGTAGTTTCCAGGGAAAAAGAAAGCCCTTCCAGAGTAAACGCAAACACAAGGACTTAAGGGAGTTTAAGAATCAGGAGATCAAGAAGTCGTTGGTTCACCGGGCCCGGTTGAGGAAGAACTACTTCAAGTTAGTGGAAAACGAAGGTACACCCACGGATTTCGACTGGCTTACAAGAGAAAATGAGGAGGAGAAGCATATTCAAGATGAAGACGACCAAGAGGAAAAAGACAGTCAAGACGAAAAAGAAGACGACTCTCATAGCGCAAGGCTGCTGCGGCCACTACCTCCCCAAAGCTCCATACCCAAGGAACAGAGGGTGGTGAAGGAGAAACGCAAGCCCATGAATTTCGCCGAGAGAGCCAAGCTTGCAAAGGAGCGCAAATTGCAAATGAAGGAGGAACAGCTTCGAAGAGTCCAGGAGAAACGTCGCAACTTGGAGTTGTCGCAGAAAGAGAGAGAAAGGAAGAAGCTCAGTTTATCTCAGCGTACCAAGTCGGGCCAACCAGTCATGGGGCCCAAGATCAATGATTTGCTCGAAAAAATCAAGAGAAACGAGTCTTTATAGGTGGCTCGATTGAAGTGAGTTTGAGTTTTAGTGGGTTAGGAAGAATTTAGCTTGAGTTATAGCCATTATATCGAGTTTTATATAGACAATGGGTTCGTTCGATCAGAAATTGACCAAGTTTTAAATACAAATAGTTCGGTGGGTTCATAGAATCAATGGGTGAAGACAGAAACAGATCTCTGCCACACAGCTCTCTCGAAGTTGCGCATGAAGATGATCACATCATAGAGATAAATGGATGTCAAACGTTTTTGATGGCGCACCCAATTTGATGCCGTGTGCTTGAACCAAGGCACCGAAAAGCGGGAGTAATTCATGGAGGTTTCAGCTTTGGCCTCACTGTACACTGCATCGGCGCAGTACTTCGCTAGGATCAAGAAAGTGCGCTCAGGACCAAGAGGGCTCTGGAGGGTCTCGTCCAAGTTCCGGGTCAAATCGTTTGTTTTCAAAATCAACAACACTATACGAGGCATGCTGCTCAAAATAGACATCAAGTCCTCGAGTACACCCTCCTCGGATTGTAATTGCTGTTGCATGTTCTTCATCTCCTCCGGGTCGCGAGCCTTGGAGATATCGTAGTTCAACGCGGTGGACGAGTCTCTTCCCGTGATGGCAGAAGCAAAGATCTTGAATTTCTGTTCATCGGTGATACCCGTCAATTTCTCCGTGTACTTCTTCATCTCTGGCACATTGCCGTCCAAAATAGCCAACCAGAAGTGCGAATAGTCTCTCTTCATTTGCAATGGAATGTAGCGATACAACCCGTGATCATAAAGCACAATCTCGAAATTGTGTCCATTGGATTTGCCGTCTGTGGCCCGAATAGCCAAGTTGCCCTGGTGGGGGTCACAATGCAATCCCACATTGGGAGTAAAGATCATGTTGTTGAAGATGTGCGAGAGACAAGCCGAAACCTCACCTGTGTTGATATTGTGCTGACGCATATACTCCAAGTTATCCAATCGGGCACCGGCCACGTACTCCATGATCAAAATCCGCTTTTCTGCAGAAACAATATGAGGGATTCGCAAAGCAGTCACGTACCTGAGGTCCAGGAACTGCAGCTCAGTTTTCTCTGCATTGACTGCCTCGTTTTTGAAGTCCAACTCCACGTAAATAGAGTTCTGCATCTCGTCACCCAACCATGTCAACGGGTATTCAGGAAAAACCTTGTGCATAAGTCCAAACACAGTCTGCGTCATGAAGATATCCAACGGCACATACTTGGACAAGGAAGGGTGTTGAAACTTGACTGCCACCTTTTCGCCCGTGCTTCTCACGGTGGCAATGTGAACCTGGGCCAAAGAGGCTACGCCCACAGGCACCGGGTTGAAGTCACTGAAGTAGTCGTCCAACTCCACCCCCATATCTTTGGCAAACATATCACGAATTTCCTCGAGCGAAGACTGGGGACACTGGTCCTGGAGCGGGGTCATGGTCTCAGTCCATTCCTTGGGCAAAAGATAGGTCAAGGCCGAGATGTGTTGGCCCAACTTAATGTAGATACCGCCATTCTGTTCAAGCGCTTTTAGCGTCGTTTCAGCTGCCTTCTTATGGGCAACAGCAAGAGCATCGTTGCGGATTTGCTCGTTATCATATTCCTTCAGCAATACTTTTTTGTAGATTCCAAAACACTTGACGGTGGCTATGGTCACCACCGAGACTCTCTGCACGGTATGGCTGAAGAATTCTGCTCCGTCATGGAACCGCTGGTTGGTCAAGTAGAGACTACCTGAGACCAAGCCCAAACCTGTTACTGTCTTAAGGAAGAAATGCCTGGAAGAAGGTTTTTTTTCCAGTCCAGGACCGCTGGTGTAGAACCTTTGACATGTCTGATGAGCACTCTTGCTACTTCTGACAGGGTAGCTAAGTCTATGGAGAGATCGACACTTCCCGCTGCTTGTCGCCAGCAGAAAAGCTGTAGGGGCACGTGAAACCGTTACCCTAAACATGAGGCTATGGACCGGAGCGGAGTGTGTGGGTGTATATCTAGTGTGTGTTTAGTATAAGATGGAGAGTTTAAACACCGCTCGAATCGGCGCGCACATGCTGCATCGCCGAGACTGCTTACGGGGAGAGATGTATTCGCTATGACTATTAGAAATTAAAAAAGGGCCAAGAAATAGGAAAGATTATCAAGTATTTCTGGAGACTATTGGGGAGGTAGGGATGTATGGTGGGGTTGGTGTAAATGTCTGGGTGGAATGTTATGGTGGTGGGAGGTTTGGAGGTTCTGGAGGTCTGGGTTTGCGTTGGACAATTGGACCAATGTCTTTTGCAGCAATCAGCATGCAGTGCGCACGCACCGCACCACCATAACATGGTCTTCTACTGGAACATGTTTTCGATTCGGGGGTTGTTGAAGTCGCCGGAATTGATCTGCAGCATGAGGCCCTCTTCGCCTATGAAGTCGAAGTTGAAGTTGGGCAAGCTGTCCCAATCCATGTCCTCTTTCTGCCGGAACTCTCCGGATGGTCCCATGTGTGCTGCCGTTGGCCCCATGTTGGCGAAAAGTGGAGGGGTGAATTTTTTAGCGTAAAAAGCTTCGGTTTGAGGCGTAGGAGCGCTGGTTCCAATCTCTTCTCCGAAATTGGCTCTCTTTGGCGACTCTTCCTTGATGTGTGCAACTGGACACTTGCTAAACCCAACCCCATCTTCTTTTTTGATTTGTTCGAAGTTTCTCTTGCTTCCAAAGGGGCACCCCAGAGCCTGTAATTTCGGAGCTTCGACGCCTATCACTGGACATTTCATGCTGCCTCGTGTGGCTGATAACTCATAGCTGGGCCCGGACATAATCGGGCACTTGTCCAAAAGCTTTCCGGGACCGAAACCTTCTCCGTGAATACGGGCAAAATTAGTGGCATTCATCTCATGGGCATTCCTGATAAACGTCATGTAAAACTTCCAGATCTTGGTTTTCTTAATGATATTTTCTCTAGGCATGGAACTTTCAAGGAGGAGCACCGTCTCATCGGTAGCCTTGATGACCTGCTCTTTCTCCGCCAAAGTCACCGAAGTCTCAAACAGATTGCAAGAAGAAGTGTTTGGCCGCATCATGGAGTACAACAACACATTGGGCTTGTTTCCCTGGGTTTGGGCTGTAGACGAAAAAGAAGCCATGAACTGCGATTTGTTCGACCGGTCTTCCTTTTTGCTCTCGACTTTAAACCGCAACAAAATCCCGGACATTAAATGGGAAATCCGGGCCAATGAATCTGCAATTATAGCCAGCACATAGTTAGCATTAATGCCCTTTGCCAATCTGCTTTGGCTCCCCTGTAAGAACTTGTTAATATCTAAGGCATTAGCAAAGAGACTAGGGAGCATCTGCAGGATTCTGGCCTTATCTTCCACTTCCTCAAACTGCAAAAACATGACTAGCTTGAAGAAGAATTCAAGATAATGGAGGATGGTTTTGGTCTCAAAGAACCGGATCATGCGGAGTTTGGAGAGCGAAATATCTTCACTCAACACTCTTATATCATCAACAAGCGACTGGAAATGATTCACACTAAGTGGCTCAGCAAGGGCACTGTTCTCGTGAAGAGATATACCATTTCGTACCAAAATGGAGCATCTAGCAATGAGGTAATTTGTCTTTAGTGATACCAAAAGATCATCGATCTGGCAAACGCTAAGGCCATCCAAGTCGTTCTTTTGAATTCCCAGCCAGATTCCATCCAAAAACAATTTATGGTTAGCTGACTTTTCTGCCGCATGCATTATATCCAAGAAGTACTCCAAGGACTCATGCACTTCATTGGAGTTGTTCAATATGGGTAGTAGGTTAAAAATGGTATTGTTCACTATTCTCATGAAGTCACACCAGATCTGGCTGAAAAGAACTCCAAGTACGGCATTATCGTTGACACTAGATTCATCATTGAGTTGGACCAACCTAGGGTCGCACCAGATCTGCAATGCCTGATCATCATGTCTTACCAATTGAATGAACTTTGTAAAGGATCCAGAGAAGCCTGCTCGGTAATCGACTGCAGTATTTTGACGTTCGTAAAGCGAGAAATTGCGGTTCATATTGGCAAGCAATAACACAATCATTGACAACAGACCATCGAGATCTGCAGCTAGTTTGCAAGAGCCTGAACCCGCGGGAGAATCAGAGCTCTGGAAGAGAAATTGGATTGTATCAGTGACATGCGATAAGACCGCAAATTTGCGGCCTGGAATACCTTGAGGAAACGAGCTTTGGAGGCGAAACACCAAGTCATTGCTTAGGCTTTGTCTTTCGCTGAGCCGATCCAAAGATTCCTCCACAATCAATGCTAGCATGCATAAAAAGACGGCCTTGGACCGGAGAAAAGTGATAACTTCCACGTCGCTCATATTGGCGGAAAACGCACCGAGATCAAGGTATGGTTGGCCATTGTCTTGGTCCTTAACAAATTGGGAGATGATATCAATTTTAAAAAACCTGAAAAGATGCCCCGATTCAGTCTCATTGGATAGTAGTGTTTCCTTACTGGAGCCAGGGCAATCGAAATCGTCCAAATAAAAAGAAATGAGGAAGCAAAGCTGCGAGTAGTTCAAAGGCTCCGAATTGCTAGTGGAACCAATGATCTTGCCCCACATATTTTGCAAGCACCTCAAAAGTTCAAGAGCATCGGAGCTTTGCGTGGAGTTTCTGATTCTATCCACAGGACATCCATCTGGCTTGAACATGGCATTCACAGAAGAAATACTTTGCAGAGGATCGGGTTTCTTTAAGGTATTCTCCGACTCTTCAAGCATGAGGTTAAATTCACATGCTACCACAGGACATTTATGGTGACCACAAGAATTGGAGTCGCTAGATTCGGTGGATGCCGAAGGCAACATGTGTCCCCCATACAGAGGAGCCTCCTTTCGTAGTAACGAGGTCTTGTACAAATGGTATGATTTCTGGAGGTTGGTGACCCTAAACCAGAGGGCCGTGAGATGCGGGTCAAGCTTGATAATGTTGAGCCACAGGTAGATAGTGTAAAGGGGAGTGGAGGAGTAGTGGCCAGCCTTCTGCAGGACTTTGAAGCCCGACATCAGGTACGAGTCGTGCTTGAGCACAGTCAACTCTGGTTTGGATGCAGCACTGAGTTTGGCCAATACAGTAAGTGGAATATCAGTGGGAGAGCTCTCAACAGGCGAGTGAGCAGACGCAAAGTGGTTATTTACATTCTCAAGCTTCACCAGAGAACCATTGGACTTAGCAAGCTCGAGTTGAGCACGCAAGCATCTGATTTCGTTTTCCTGAGCAGCGATCTTGGACTCTAAGGATTTGCGCCAAACATCGGCTTCCTTGGGCGAAGCACTGACCTTCAGAGGGTCTTCATCAACGAGTTTCAACAGCGACTGGGCCCAATCCGGCTCTAAGTAAACACATAGATGCGGCACATTATTTTTAATACAACCAGCGCACGGTCTGCCTCTCTCACACTTGACCTTGCGTTTTTTACAGTTGAGGCACGACACGGGCACCCGTTTTCTGACCTTATCTTTCATGGAGGAAGCAGCAGGATGTAGTGTTGCACACCAGCTTTGAGGAGCGGCACAGGGGCTGTTGGGATGCTAAAAGATGCTAAAGTGAGATAAGGCGATAAGGAAAAAAAGTGCTAAGGGCAATGGAGCAGGATGATTCGGGGGCGTTATTTCATCCGTCTAGTGACCTGTCATAATATACAAGCTCTAGATATGTGAGCCGATATGTGCGACCCAGCTGCGTGGATGGCATATGGCGCCTTAAGCTCGCTTACCAATATATCTCAATCAAATGCGACTCGGGTTTTGCACGAGGCCGATCTCGAGACCGCGCCTATTATGTGGTTAACAATACACTAGTGATGTATGGCAATCGCGGCTGGCATAGACAAAGAAACCTTCTAAGTATAGCTGCAGCAGAGGGGGTGAGGGGGTGGCCAAGCCTGGAGTTAAGCGCATGGTCGAATGGTTGTCCAGGGCTACAGTGCAGACTTAACATAGGGTATAGGGCATGGTAGAAAGCGAAGTTGAAGAATAAATTATTATAGAAGGAGTGGAAAATTCAGTGGAAATTACGTGGAAATTAAAATAGTGTGGAGTAGTCCTGTAGTATAGTCTAGTATACAGTGTATCGGCGATAGGCCAGTAATAGAGGTTAAGAAGTGGGGTATTATAATATGGAGCCAAATATGTTAGATTCTTGTAAATACGTTTATTACCTAATCGAAACTATGTTTGTTGATGTTTCCTTAGGAAGAGGAATCGGCCGCCGTTAAGTAGTCTAGCGGAAGGTAGCCGAAGGGGTGTAGTAACGGTGAACCGAGAAGGGGCGTAGTAACGGTGGACCTGAAAGGAGCGTAGTAGCATCGGTTTCCGATTAACTGGGCACGTGAGCTCAATACCTATATGGGTTGTATTCCACTCATCTTGGATCTAACAAAATAGAGAGGATTAAATAGAGAGGGGGGAGGGAAGTATAAAGCAGAAAGTGAAAAATGATAAGGCTTGTAGTTAGCCTAGGAAGTGTGTAGGCGAAAATTTAAGTATGGAATTTCTGGTATAGTATAAAGTTACAGTAGAGCATAAGGTGTAGAAAGTATAAACCGTAACTGGTACAGAGGATAAAGTGTAGACTGTGTATAGGGTGCGTCTACAATGAGATGTAAGTATAGCGTGAGCCTGATGGTACAGTGTAAATAAAGGTATAGAGCAGTAGTGTACAGAGTCGGAGAATTTAGTGTAAGCTGCAGTTGCTGTGACTAGTATACAGTGAAATAGTGGTCGTGTGACTCATTATACCGCAGACTGGCGTACAATGGTTGGTGATATCGGCTTAATGCAAAATAGTCCTTACTGGGACCATGTATTGTTTACCCATATCTGAGCGTGGCTCTGCGCAAGACGCACGCCCTCTTCGCACTTCATTCTCAACACTCCACACTACTCATATTGCTACTTCCTATACCGGCCCGCCATGTCTGCAAGCATTCCTGTGCGCCTACTAAACGAAGCCCAGGGCCATATCGTGTCGTTGGAGCTCACCACGGGGGATACCTACCGCGGGAAACTTCTTGAAAATGAGGACAACATGAACCTATCTTTATCTGATGTGACCCGAACAAAAGGCCGGACGGGCGAAACCTCTTATATGAGCCAGGTGTTTGTACGGGGCTCCATGATCCGCTTTGTGAGTGTTCCCGATATTTTGAGAAATGCCCCTATGTTTTTTGTCAAGCCTGGCGATAGACCAAGGCCGCCTGTGAGAGGCCCCAAAAAGAGGACTTAACTATATGCTAAAGTGAACTTACTACATGCTGAAAGTGAACTTGATTGATGCAGTGAAAAGTTAATAGTCCTGTTTATTTCACTTTATGGCTCACCTCACTGTGACTTATTGGGATTGACTGATTACGACAGATTGGAGATTTGAATTATAGTATACATGTCATAGTATCTATACAGAGATTATATAGCATGACAACGAGATAGAGACAAAGATTATACAGACTATAAGATGTGAGCTGCTACACCTTGGCCTTGATTTTCGCTAAGATCAGACAGAAAAGGTTTAACAAACAAACGATTTGCTCTCTCATGACTTACTTATTGTCAACTTAACCATAGTTATCACTATGGATCAATCGAATATTTCCATGTAATCTATTTATAACTTCTTCACTTCAAAGTAACGAGCTCCTCAGCAGAGGTTGGGTGGATGGCAACACAGTTGTCAAAGTCTTGCTTGGTGGCACCCATCTTGATGGCAACTCCGAATCCTTGCAAAATTTCTGCAGACGAGTCTCCCACAATATGAAGACCAACCACCTTCTCTTCCTTGCCGGCACAAATCAACCGGTACACTGTGGGACCCTTCTCTTCGTCCGAGTCCATCATAGCATAGTACATGGCCGTGAACTTGCTGTTGTAGATCTTGATGTTGTCCTTGCCGTACTTCTCAACGGCCTGCTTGCTGGTCAAACCAATGGATCCGGCTTCAGGGTGGGAAAAGATTACCGATGGAATGTTGGTGTAGTCCAACTTGTCCTTGGCATGTGCCTCCTGTCCAGAAAACAATCTGTTAGACAACTTACGACCTGCAGCAATGGCTACCGGGGTCAATTCATGGTTACCAACCACATCACCCAAAGAGAAGATTTTCTTGTGGGATGTCTCTTGGTACTCGTTGACAATCACGTGGCCCGACTCCGACAACTTGACTCCGGTCTTGTCCAAGCCGATGTCGATCAAGGCCTTTCTGCCAATAGTCCAAATGAGCTGGTCCACCTCCAAGGTCTTACCGTCTTTCAAGTGTACCTTCACTTTGTCACCCACCTTCTCCAACTTCTCTGCACGCGAGTTCTTGATGATGTCCACTCCCAATTTGTTGACGTAGTGGTCAGTGACGGTGTTTTGGATCACGTCATCAAAAGACCTCAACACAGTTTCTCCACGAGCAATCAAGTGCACCTGAGTTCCCAAGCTCTGGAAGACACCCGCAAGCTCCACACCGATGTAGCCCACTCCAACAATGGCCACGGTTTTAGGTTGCTGGGTCAATTGGAAGAATCCATCCGAGGTAATTCCCAACTCATGGCCCTCCACAGCAGGAGGAACAATGGCCTCGCCTCCGGTGGCAATCAAAACCTTATCGGAAGAAAAAGTCAATTTGTCGTCCTTCTTGAACAGTCCCGACAAAAAGTCCACCTCTTGGTCCCCGGTCAAAGTGACCTCCACATCGCCGTCTTCATTGGTAAAAGAAGCACGGCCAAAAATAACGTCAACCTTCTCATTGAGCAAATTTCTCTCGTAAATGCCGTTCAATCTGGTCACGTAATTGTCTCTCTTCTCCTTAATCTTGGCCCAGTCGAAATCACCAAATTGCACGTGCAGCTTCTCCTTCGAGAGGCCGTAAGCATACAAATGCTCCTTCTTATGGGCAATGTCAGCAGCATACCACATGACCTTTTTGGGTACACACCCCACATTCACACAAGTGCCCCCCAATTTTTTAAAGTTATTCTCCACCACTAATACCTTAGCACCGTATTGGGCCGCCCGACGGGCCGAAGCCACACCTCCGGAGCCACCTCCGATGACCAAGTAGTCGTAGTGCTTAGCAATTGAAGATTTAGTAGGAGCCATATTAAAATGTCTTTGAATGGAATTTAGGCGTAACAAAGGCTTATTAATATTTTGTTTAGCCTGAGCAAACAACATGGAGGATATGCGTACGGCTTTATGGGCCCTTTACATATCGCACTGCTCCGGTATACACACACCATCTTACTAATGGTGAGTCTTGCGCAATAATAAGCGAGGGACTAGACCAATGGCGCACGGGGGCCAATATAAAAAGCATTATGCATGTATGCTAGGTCTGACTTTACTTTAATAGAGTCAGGACACGTCGAAACATGTCACGCGGGGTTTTAGAGTTTGTTTTTCAATTATGTTCAATTATGTTGGAAATAGCTGCAAATTCGCCTGCTCATTTGTAGTCTCTAGTATTGTTGATCACATGGTCCACTTCTTCATTTAACACCAGATTCACCTTCTTTAATCACATTATTTTATTCTCTCCCTTTTCAATCACCTTTCCAAACACACTTTCCAAACACACTTTCCAAACACATTTTCCAAACACCCTTTTTAATCACCATTATTAATCACCATTATTAATCACCATTATTAATCACCATTATTAATCACCATTATTAATCACCATTATTAATCACCATTATTAATCACCATTATTAATCACCATTATTAATCACCATTATTAATCACCATTATTAATCACCATTATTAATCACCATTATTAATCACCATTATTAATCACCATTATTAATCACCATTATTAATCACCATTATTAATCACCATTATTAATCACCATTATTAATCACCATTATTAATCACCATTATTAATCACCATTATTAATCACCATTATTAATCACCATTATTAATCACCATTATTAATCACCATTATTAATCACCATTATTAATCACCATTATTAATCACCATTATTAATCACCATTATTAATCACCATTATTAATCACCATTATTAATCACCATTATTAATCACCATTATTAATCACCATTATTAATCACCATTATTAATCACCATTATTAATCACCATTATTAATCACCATTATTAATCACCATTATTAATCACCATTATTAATCACCATTATTAATCACCATTATTAATCACCATTATTAATCACCATTATTAATCACCATTATTAATCACCATTATTAATCACCATTATTAATCACCATTATTAATCACCATTATTAATCACCATTATTAATCACCATTATTAATCACCATTATTAATCACCATTATTAATCACCATTATTAATCACCATTATTAATCACCATATTAATTCACCCTGTTCATATTCACCCTTTTTAACCTCGCTCCTTTCTAGATCTTTTTTTTTCAAGAATATTACCACAATCGACAGTAGCAAGATAAGCAATGGTGCATTCTCCACGTTTGTCTGTTTATGCATCGTCGTTGTCGCATGCATCTTTCACGCACTGCTTGAGATGGCTAATGGTACATGCCATCATCTCATTAAGGTCTTCATACTCCACCCCAAGAGCATCTGGATTCTCTGCACTCAACTCTTTCTCGTATGAAGACGTGAGCCAAGAATGCGTCAAATCCGCAAGATCGGAGTTTTCCGGACCAAGGCCATTAGAATTTGGAGGGGCGTTTTCTGAAGACTCGCCGGACTTGGACTTCAGTAAGTGCCGTTGACGTACTGCTTCAAGATCCAGCTCGAAAGCAGCGTCCTCCTCCAAAAGCCCTACGATCTCGTCTTTATCTTCGTGAAAAGCCTTTTGTGCATTGAACACATTATCGTATGCAGAGTACGACGAGTTGTTGGTGATATGCTCCTGATTCAAGCTGTTGGAGTAGCCAAAAAGTTTGTGCAAAAGCTCTTTCTTGTGGAACACCTGTACCTTTTTCTTGCCCTGAAGCGTATGGTTCGCGTTGAACGCTCTTTCTTGAGAAACGCTTTGTTGCTGGCGATATATCCATAAGGCTTTTTTCTCAGCCTCCTCAAACTTGTTATAGTCGATCCTCTGCTTGGTGGTGCGTAGCTCGTCGAACTTGTCTAGGAGCACATTAAGCTCGCCTTTTGTATAGTGAGGAAGAGAACGTAGAACACGGGACTTGCGAGACGAGGAGTCTGCCCCCTTTTCATTTGTATCGTCACACATACTGGAATCCAGGGATTCGGGTCCATCCTCGAAGATCTCCATGTCCAGCTTTTGGTCGTTATCAAAAATGATATTGGAGGTGATCTTCTCCGCAGACTCCCAGGCCTTGATCTGTGAGTTCTTGACCAAAGGCCTCCACTTGGAGTCTTCATCCTCAATGTAGTCGTTGGAGAGGCGTTTCAGAAACACCGAGTAATCGTACATGGTCATATTATCCGGTTTGCGGAGCACGAACGGCCTCAGACGCGTATAGGACTTCTTCAGTTTCTGAAGGTTCAAGAGTTTCTTGGTGGCAGCCGCCGTGGAGGATACACCTGCTATTTTGACATCGGAAGCCTTGCTCTTGGTTTTGACCGGTGCTCGGGACCGGGCCTGGGGGTTCATTTGCTGCACCTTCCTGATATTGTTGCTAGGGGTGCTCATAAGAGAGGTGGACGACGATACCGTCCTGTTGCTGGAGTTGGCGAGAGCGAAGTTGTTGGAGTCATTGAAGGATTGGGACGCTACTCGGAGCTTGGGGATGTTGAGCTTTTGCGGTAGTCTTTCGTCGGCCATGTGGTTGGTTTGTGTAGGTGGTGTGGTAGTAGTAGCAGGCACCGCGCATGCCAGTTATGTTGCAAGCACTTTATACAGTCTTATACCATTACTACACACGAAAAGTGGTCTCTATTGGCTTTTTAAATGAATTTTAATATAATGGTATTAGTGTTGAAGTTTTTAAGAGAATGGTAAAAATAGAAAAAAAACCTGTAGAAAATACTAGGAGGTGATATAGAGACTGAGTGATTCAGGGACTGAGTGATTGTAGGAGATATATGGTGAAGCATGTACTGGGAATAAGAACTAGAACATATCATTTCGTAGACGCTCACTGTTATTTGTCTATAAAAATTCAAACTTCACTTGCTTTGTTGTATCGTGAATGGAAAAGAGGTAGTTTGGGGACTAGGAGACGAGAAGACGAGTCACGTGACCTATATTCAAGGCAAGTTTGGTTTCAAGGTAAAACTTTGGAACTAATCGGTTGACTATTTCATCAAATATTTTCTAAAACTCTCTTTTGACTATTTAATAGTGTCGTTTTTCGAAGACATTTACTACTTCATGGCATTTGGTATGTCTTTAATTGCAGGGCTGAGTATGCCTATTTGTGTCTACACGAACCATCCAATGATCTTGTTCACCATAATCTATACTAAATAATTAATAGGCTAGATTAAATAATCTGACACACTAATTTTTATAGCCACACTTCTAAGTATAATTGTCAATTAATCACATGTATAATACACTATCATTTGAGTGTATACACTCCTGCATGTACACTACTATCAGGATGTACGCTTTACTGACTATACTACTGTACTATTGTACTGTACTATACTGCTGTACTATACTATTGCATTTAAAGGAAATAACCACATACTCATACCTTAAATTTCTATTTATTGTGCAATTCTAGAAATACTCATTACCCCCATAGTAGGTTTGTAGCCCTGACGACTGTGATTATGCTATGTAATAGATATAGGTATTCTGGTACATTATACACATGGACAAGTGGAGTAAGGTTGGTGGTCAAATTATTAGCCAGAAAAGCGCTTTCATGACTCTGTGGCCTCATTTAGTGCTTGCAGTATCATCAGTGGTATGACATAACGGTATTATTTTACATCGAATGGTAGTAGTAGTAGTAGGTACTGTGGTCCATCTATTGCTATTGGTATCTGAGTACTAGCTGTATTAGCTGTATTAGCTGTATTAGCTGTATTAGCTGTAATAGCTGTATTAGCTGTAATAGCTGTATTAGCTGTATTAGCTGTATTAGTATTAGTAGTATTAGTAGTATTAGTAGTATTAGTAGTATTAGTAGTATTAGTAGTATTAGTAGTATTAGTAGTATTAGAGAAAAATATAGATCGTAGGCTATATCTCCATGAGTAGTGAACCATAGTGACCAATTACTGAGAAGGTAAAATATTTTGATATAGCTATTTTGGCGATTTAAGCTGTTTGGTGATTTTGCATTTTGGATTACGGTGGTTTTTCATGTTTTGTTGTTTTGCATTTGGGTCATTACTGGGTTCGAGTAAAGATTATGAGGACGGCTGCAAAGTGTCACCCACTGACTCTACGTTTACTATCAACTGTAGAAATCAACATCATATTAACAGCAAAAAATAAGATCAGTGACAAAATAATATTCAATACATATGTAAGTAACAAACTCTAAAAAGAAATACTAGGTATACTACTAGGTATAATTTCTAGGAAAGCCTGGCTAGTGAGGTGCTGACTTGAAGTGGAGGTGCGCATGTCCAGGGCTCCAGCCCTAACCACCTGCACGCGCACGCGGACTGAGCACCGCACGCTTGAAAATTTCTCCCGCGACCTCTACCACGAAAAAAAATCTTACAACAAGAAGCTAGATACTAGACAAAACACTAGACAAGATGGCTACTGAATTGACTGTTCAATCTGAGAGAGCTTTCCAAAAGGTATGTTTGCACCATACATGCCACATCATATACCGATACGTTTGAGTTGTTTGTCGATGTCTCATGAAGTCATCAGGACCATCAACAGCCATCATCTCCATAGGGATAGGTGCATGGCCAAAGCATCAGCCAAACCAACTGAAGAATATCATGGCATTATTGAATGCAATCAACTAGAACGCCAAACCATTTGGGTTCTGAATAATACCGGATACTCGAAACTATTTATTGGAAAATATGATCATACGAATGCATACTAACATCCAGCAACCACACATCTTCACCAACCCAAAGGCTAAGGCCCAAAAGAAGGCCAAGAGATGGGTCAAGGAAGTTGGTTTGGGATTCAAGACCCCAGCCACCGCCATCAACGGTTCTTACATTGACAAGAAGTGTCCTTTCGTCGGTGACATCTCCATCAGAGGTAAGATCATGAGCGGTACTGTTGTCTCCACCAAGATGCACAGAACCATCATCATCAGAAGAGACTACCTCCACTACGTGCCAAAATACAACAGATACGAGAAGAGACACAAGAACGTTGCTGCCCACGTGTCCCCAGCCTTCCGTGTCCAAGAAGGTGACGTTGTCGTTGTTGGTCAATGTAGACCTTTGTCTAAGACCGTCAGATTCAACGTCCTCAAGGTGTCTGTGTCTGTCGCCAAGTCCAAGCAATTCGCCAAGTTCTAAAATCACAGGTTATATGTGTATTTAATATTACATCTGCAAGAGAGTCCATCATAGTAGTTCATGCCAAAGTAGTTCGTGTCAAAGTAGTTTGTGTCCAAGGTAGTAGTCGTATATGTCTATAGTTTCCATATTCATAAGATCTTACATTATTTGTGTCTTACATTACATTCTCTTCCTACAATCGTGTCTACCCGTGGTTTCTATTCCTACAATCATCTTCTGAGACATATTTATTCTTGCCTAAGAGTTGGAAGGCACCTCGAGCCGCACCACCAGTATCTCCTTGCCTCCCCATTCCATCAACTTGGCAGCCAACTTGCCTTCATTATGCAAAGCCGTAAGCTCGTCACACCCTCCGTTGCTCACAGTGGCATCGGACCCCACCAACACATTGGGCACCGTTTTTCTCTTCGTGACAAGCCCAATGTAGTCCTGGAGTTCCTTTCCATGTTTGTGCTTATCCAACTCAATGTATTGGGGCAGAGGCGTGATGGCATAGTTTTGCTGCAAGAGTTTCTTCAATTGTTTTGAAAATGGACACCATGACTTGGTAAAGATAGAGACCGGGGCCATCCTGCGGATCTCATGGAACTCCTTGGCCGGGTCAAACACCTCATTCGTCAGCTTATTGGACAATGAGTCTGCAGCATTATCATCACCCGCCTCGTTCTTCTCCTCCACCTCCTTGTTCTTGAAGATTTCCCTATTGATGGCCTCGTCCACGGAATCATTGATTTGAGAGTCTATTATTGTTTTTTCACTGGTAATGATCTCCAGACTGCCATGGCTGCTGTACTTATGTTTGTTGAAGAAGAGAAACGTAACTAATGTCATGGTCATGACGGTTAAGCCAATGAAACGTTTTTGCCTGCCATTCATCATCTTTTCTGAAGGTGCTGAAGATCACAGACGTCTGAAACTATATTGAGTGTGTGGCACGCCTGATCAGTGTGTGACTGTGAACAGCTGTTGGATTGTCTGATTATTGTCTTATGACTTGAGTATATCAGATCCAGATAAATATGGGCGTAGTATTTGTGTCCAGTGGAGGTAGCGGTGTCGATGTGGGGTGTGATGGAAAAAGAGCGGTGGTTAGGCTGGTGTTCCAGAATCTGGGCCAGACGTGGCCGCGTGCCTTAAATAGTGCGCCCACTACGCCTACTCGTTCCAGAATGGCATGGCCCCAAATTAATAGGGTGCCGATCTATATATAGACGTCACGTGAATGAGCTGAAGAATCGTAAGCCCCAACAGTTTGGCCGTCCTTTCCTTTCCTATTTGGGATGTGCTGTTAGTATGGCTGGATAGAGTAAGACAATGTCCTCGCGTCACGTGTTTAAAAGGTACGATATCCAGTAACAAAATAAATGACACAACCCATGAATTTTCTAAAAAAACATGCCGTTATTATACTGAGAACCCTTGTTTTTATGTGTAAGTACAGAACCAGACATTTTGGAAGGTATATGGATTTTTAGGGCATCTGGGACTTTCTTAGTTCGTATTTTTCCCCAGAAATCGACCCATTATATGAAAAGCGCGATCAGGACTCTGCACTACCAAATCGTAGAACAATTGGACAGACAATCAGAAAGACAATTGGATACACTATTATGGATTTCAACAAAAAGCTCAACCAACAATAGCAATGTTTATAAGGATGTTGAATTTATAGGGTTTCTAATTTATAGGATGTTGAATTTATAGGGTTTCTAATTTATAGGATGTTGAATTTATAAGGTGTCTAATTTATAAAATAAGAAAGTATAAAAGGTATTAGTGGGTCATTCATTATGGAGTACAGTCAAATAAAGTATGACTAGGGCTACAGATGTCTATGCAAGATACCTACAAAAAAGATACCTATACAATGAGAGCAGTATTTAAGTTCCAGTGCCAAGACTATACACTACACTATACATAACTAAGGTTCTATCAATAGACACTACAGTGTATGTATAACTATAAGATTCCTATTGGTATAAATACCATACTAGTAGTATAGTGCACTGTCTGTTAGATCCACCATAGGCAGGGCCCTGACTATGAAGGTATTATGAAGCCTCTCAGTCCGATTGTTACAATGGTAATACGGCGTTTGGCTACCAGAGCACTTTGTGCATAAATGCCCCCTTTCGAATATTCCAGAACAATACTTACTATTTGTTCTGGTGGAGAGTTTTTCGGTTCCACGTTTCTCTCAAAGTTATATAAACCACATCGGTTCCTCTCTTTGAGGAGCCATCAACGAATATAAGAGTTTAGGCATAAATGTATTAAAAGAACATAACATAAAGTACATACCAGTGACTATTATACACTAGTAGTACTTCTAGTAAACTAATGTCGGTGGTTTATTATACTGATGAGTAGTTGTGGATAGCTTTATGAATCTGTTCGTTACTGCGTGTATTGTCTTAAATCAATTCCTAATAATTATAATTTCTCTGCAGGTTGGGGTCTGCCGATGGTGGTTACATCGTCGTAGATCAAGGTGGTGACGAAGTCAGAGTACTTTTCTCCCAAGGCTTCGGGCTTAAAGTATTCCAAGGCTCTCTTGAACTGGTTGCCTGGCTTGGCCGACTTGGTTAACTTGTCGGCCTCCTCTTGCAAGAGAGAGGCGACGTAGGCCTTGGTGATTTTCTTACCGGTATCGGTTTGGGCACCGTGCGTGACCCATTGCCAAAGTTGCGATCTGGACACCTCGGCCGTGGCTGCATCCTCCATCAAGTAGTTGATTGGCACACATCCAACGTTTCTCAACCATGCCTCGATGTACGACAACCCAATGATACAGTTGGCTCTAATACCCTGCTCGGTGATCTTGTGGTCTGGCACGTATGGGTTCAACAAATCAGTGGCCGTCACTGGTCTGTAAGGAACCTTTGGAGGAACGTTGATTTGGTTAGGGCCCTTCATGTGCTCATTGAACACCTTCAACACAATAGGAACCAAGGCTGGGTGGGCAACCCAGCACGAGTCGCAACCAGCAGTGACTTCCCTCAACTTGTCCTTTGCAACGTTCTCCATGGCAGCCTTGTTTCTGGCTTCGTCCTCCTTGATAGGAATCTGCGCAGCCATTCCTCCCAAGGCGTGCACTTGTCTCTTGTGACAAGTGTGCACCAAGAGCTTGACGTAAGATGCCATGAATGGGGTGCTCATGGTCACCTGCAGTCTGTCGGGCAAGACGTAGGCCCCGTGGTTTCTCAATGACTTGATATAGGAGAAGATGTAGTCCCATCTTCCACAGTTCAAGCCTCCGATGTGTTGTCTCAATTGGTAAATGATCTCGTCCATTTGGAAAGCTGCAGGCAAGGTCTCGATCAAAACCGATCCTCTGATGGTACCTCTAGGAATCTTGATGTAGTCCTGGGCGTGGCAGAAGATGTCGTTCCACAACTTGGCTTCCAAGTGGTGCTCCATCTTAGGCAAGTAGAAGTAAGGACCAAAACCTTGGGCCAACGCTTCCTTTGCGTTATTGTAGAAGTAAAGGGCAAAGTCAAAAATACCTCCCGAGACCGGCTCGCCATCCACCAAGACGTGCTTCTCGTCCAAGTGCCAGCCTCTAGGTCTGACAATCAAGGTGGGAATGTGTCTACCCTCTTCTAAGTTAAGCTTGTATTGCTTTCCGTTCGAGGAAAAGGTCAAGTTTCTGCGCACAGCGTCGTACAAGTTGACCTGACCATCGACCAAGTTGCTCCAGGCGGGGGTCAACGAATCCTCAAAGTCGGCCATGTAGGTGGCAACGCCAGAGTTTAAAGCATTGATCACCATCTTTCTGTCAGTAGGACCGGTGATTTCGACTCTTCTGTCTTGCAATCCTGGAGCCAAAGGAGCACCAGTCCAAGAGGCATTCTCTCTGATGTCCTTAGTCTCAGGCAAAAAGTCGGGCAACACACCCTCGTCTCTCAACTTCTGTTGTTCTTTTCTGTTGGCCAACAACTTTTTTCTTTGGCCATTGAAGTTTCTGTGCAAAGTGGCAACCAATGCAAGAGCCTCGGGGTTAAAGATGTGCTTGGCATTGGAGGGCACGGCTCCCAAAACCTGAACACCCTGTATCTTAGAGGCTGTGGTGGGGAAAGGGGACGACATGGTGGAATAAATTATCAAAGTGTTTCAGTTAGTGACTATGCGAAATAGCGGTACTAGCAAAACTCCTGAGGTGGAAAAAAAAAGTGGGAGACGGATGTGAGGAGCGGCGGCCGGCTTTATATAGTGACACCCTAGAGTCGCATACCCCAGGTTTTGTATCCAGCGGATGTTGCAGCGATCGGAGTCAGAATGCGTGTGATGCGTGCAGCTCCGGCAGGAGAGGAAACGGGCTTTCGCTATCGGAACCCATATCAGAGGCATTCTGTGGGGAGCGCGCCGGGCGGCGCTTTTTTCCCCGGCGCGGCGGAACTTTATCGACCTGTGATTTTGTCCAGATACCGGGGACTGCCGAGGGTACTTCCGAGACGGCCCACATGCAGGACACACTAAGGGCTTATCCTAAAGACATTGATACGCTTGTGAGCAAAGTGCAATACTTTGGGGAGATTCGGGGAAGTTGGATAAGTGGGTCTTGCAAGGAGGGGGGTTAAGAACCGGCCGGGCCGGGAAGCAATGCAGGAAAGGAGTCGGCGTTAGAAGCATGCGAGTGGTCGGCCCGGCGGAGGCCTCCACGTGACCCAGCTCTAACCTATTCGGAGTCAACCTATACGTCATACAGGGAAAAATCATTGTACAGGAAAAAATTATTGTACAGGGAGAGATCGTTGTACAGGGAAGACCATTGTACAGGATGAATGGATTCCTTTTTTTAGGGGTTTATTGTATAAGAAAAAAGAGCTTGTTGTGGATAGGTCATTGTATTTCCGTACTATGACTTCACAAGACGAACTCGGCATAGAATCTACTCCTTGGCCCACTTAATACCCTCTTGGGCTGGAGTCAACGTTCCCTTCATGGATGGGACATAGTTAATTCTGTGGTAAGAGTTGAGGTTCTTTCTCAACACGAACTGGTAACAGGTGGCACCGGATTGTCTTGAGGTGATGGTGGACGAAGCCAAGAAGTACTCCCAGATTCTGAACCACTTGATTCCGTACTTGTTGACCACATTGTCCTTGTTTCCCATCCAGTTTCTGTACCATCTCCACAAGGTAGCGGAGTAAGAAACACCGATGTTGTCGATGGTGACGATCTCAAATCCGGCAGATTCCAAAGCGGAAACCACGAAGGCCAAAGGAGTGGAAGCATCTGCACCAGGGAAAATGTACTTGTTCATGAACAAACCCCAGTTCAAGTCCTCGTATTGCCAGGTCTTTCTCAAACCGGCGTACTGCAAAAAGAACAAACCATCGTCCTCCAAGGCCTCGTAAACCTGATCCAAAAAGGCACCGAATCTTCTAATTCCAACGTGCTCAGCCATCTCGAGACACGTGATCTTGTCGTACTTGCCACTTGGCTTGTCCGACTTAGGCGAGTCTCTGTAGTCGCAACACACAATCTTGGATTGGTCGGAGGTGACACCATACTTGGCCATCAATTCCGTACCCCATTTGGTCTGGTTTCTACCTAAAGTCACACCGGTAACCTTGGCTCCGAATTGAGAAGAACTGAAAGCAGCCCAGGTACCCCAGCCACAGCCCAAGTCCAAAACGTGTTCACCTTCCTTCAATTGAATCTTGGAAGCAACAATGTTCAACTTGTTGTCTTGCAATTCCTCCAAGGTCTCTTCCTTGGTGATGTCGCTGATGACACCGGAAGTATAGATCATACGAGGGCCCAAGAACCAGGTGTAGAAGTCGTCTCCACGGTCATAGTGGTCTCTAACCTGCTCCTCATCCTGGGACTTGGAGTGCATGATAACCTCGGGGATCATACCGAACAAGAAAAAACGGAAAAGCGAAAGTGTGAATCTGAAGGTGCACCAGTCATGTCTGTATTCCAACACGTCCAAACAGTCACCCTTGAAAGAAACCTTGTTGTCAAAGTACAACTCGTGGAAGGTCTCCATAGGGATCTTAGAGCCCTGGCCATTGTTGCTAGTCTCATACTTGGCCTTCAATTCGGGAGTGTGGAACTCCAAGTAGTGGGATACTGGTCTTCCAGGCAACTTGACCTTCTCGTTCAAACGAGGCGAGAACGACGACAAAACGGTCCAGTAGGCCATCAAGATGGGAATGGCAAACAAAAGAGCCAAGAACAACCAGGTCTTGAAACCCAAGCCCAACTTGCGGGTGACAAAGTAAGGGATAAGCACCAAGAAGCCGGCCAACGCAAGGTTAGAGAAGTGCTTACTTCCCGGACCATCCGCAGGCAAAGGGGCATTGTGGATGGTGGGCGAATCGGTGGTGAGGATACCACACTCATCGGATGCCGCAGGCTGTACAGGAGCCTTGGGGGTCTTGATGAATTCAACGTTATCCAACATGACTGTGCTGTAGTAGAGAGGAAAGTACGGTGGAAAAAATATATGGCCATGGGCGAGCGCGAGCGTACTGCACACACACGTGCCGTGTTTCAAGCGCCAAGGCTGCTGCTGGTATTTTTAAAGCCCTGTCTACGCGGACACTTCGAGCTCTAATCTACTGTGCGACATGCACTCCGAGACCCTCCACAAGTATTACTACTACTTCCTACCAGACCAGTAGTACTTACCACTAGATGAGTAGTACTTACCACTAGATAAGTAGTATTAGAGAATTGAAGTGGACAGAGTATTTTTTTTTTACTGATTCAATAATTACTTAACTTAACTTACTAACTGCTTACAGACTACTTACTAACTACTTACTATACTTACTATAATTACTAACTACTTAATAACTATTTAATAGCTACTTACTACTTACTAACTGTTATGAGACTTACTAACTCACAGAATCCTTAATAACTGGTGCTCAACTGAATGTATTTGACAAGTTATAGACTACTGGTGGAATGTGAGTAGTATATTGTAGTAAGTAGTAAATGTATAGGGTATGTATGGCTATGAGCTACAAGGAAAAACCAATATTCAGGTGGTACATGCAAAGGAGTCTTGGGACGTATTCCGGTACGTGCGGGGAGACGATCTTCTTGACAATGTGGAGGATGCAAGAATTGAGTACCTTTTGTGATATCTGTTATTCGGTATAGTTCTCAGTAAGTGATATGGAGTGATGTCATGAAGAGTATGGTGTCCTAGACCATGGTCACTGAAGAATTCATCCATTCTTAAATGGGCAGATCATTTAACTTAAAGAGATACACTCCTTGAGCCATTTAGCCGGTGGATAGTTTAGAAGAATATGCATGTGAATAAATAAATAAATCAGGATTTGAGGCTCTGAGTCCCAATGATTATGATTATCAGTGTTACCTCAATTAGAAATCACTACAGCCATTTCCATAGAACTACACAAACACTCGACCACGAAAAAACCTACCAAGCGATACAAAGCTCATCATTCACTTGAGTAGAGTATAGGTAGAGTATAGTACCATAGGTCCTAACAATGTACTACTTATGTCATAAAATTGATGGTTAAAAGAGATTATTTCTCGAACTCAGAATTATCTGATCTATTACTATATTTATACTAGAGTCTACTAGAGGTACTAGATCTACTACATCTATGAGCACATGTATCTTTAGAGTTCTCTCATGTTTTTCAATCGACTACCAATTCATTGTTGAGTTTCTATCTGTTACCTTTAAATAGATGGATTGGCAAATCTCTTTGGATAGTAAGTGATAGGCCTATCTACTTACACTTTCTGATGGATAATGTATTTTTAGGTTTACCTCTATTAGTAATATCAGTATTGGTAATATTAGTAGTATTGGTAATATTAGTAGTATTGGTAATATTAGTAGTATTGGTAGTATGTATTACGAGACTGACCTTACATCATACTATACTTTTTAGGATCATGTACACCTCTTGGAATCACAATATGCTGAATTATCTATTATTGCAAGTTATAGCATAATAAGTAGTAGTAGCACATTAGTATGAAATAGTAGAGATTAGTGCAATTTAGATCGAAAAAGCTTAGCAGGTGTTCCTTTACCTCTATCTTCTAATTATATTGGTATCGATCCACGAGCTAAAGACACTGCTACCGACACTGCTACTGACTCCCTAATACATGTGTCCAACCACTACATTACTACCACCTCTATATATCTTTATATATTTCTATCTAATGTCACTATACCACAGCATAAACCACTTTCAACTCACATCTTTTAACTCTATCCCACTATTTTACACAGTACTAGCTGAAAGTGATCATGGGTTAAGCAGGCACTAGCAATAAGTATTAAACTATAGATGTTAGATCCACCATAGGTAGTACCCTACCTATTGAGGTATTTTGAGCCTAAACTATCTAATCCTAACAATGGCCACTTCAAGACGCTGCAAAAGATGTTGGGCCGGCGCTCATCGCTATTGTTCTCGTGCTAAGTCGCACGCCCTCTCCTCTAAAAGCATTTAAGTACCTCAGATTCCTCCCTCGGAGGAATCATCGACGAATGAACATAGTAACCAGAGTACCTGGCGTAAACCGGAGTATAACATAGAGGTCGTAACCAACCGTCTTACTTTGTCAAGAAATATTCTTTGGGTGTTTTAATCCATTACGGATTGACCTTTGTCATGGCTATTTACCACTTGTCTCTTACCCTTGGTACCGCAGCTGTGGAAATTGTCACCACCCTTATAGGGTCTCCGTCTTCCCCAGAATCAACATCCGTCGCATCATCCCCAACCCCTTTCGTTGCCACCTCACCAATCGAACGCACGCTCTTCATCTGGCTCTACGTCACCACCATATGGTTTATTGTCAGAGCCATCTTCGCTCTCGCCGGATTCTTCTGCGCCCTGCTTCACTAGGTGTACTCAGTGACGGACGCAGTCGCACGCTACATTTTGGCTGCAATTTCTGCCCCCACCCTTTCCCCAGTGACAGGTCTTCCTACCGCACCCGGTCCTCACGCTTACCCCCACCACTAGCCCCGAGCCCATAGCTAAGCCAATTCGGTCCGCTAACCGTTATTCCTGTGTTACCATCGGCCCTCAGCTACCACCGACCACCCTGAGCCTATTGATCTCGTTCCACACCACGACCACATCCCACACGTTGTGCGATCATCCAGCGACTACAAGCTTCTGGCACTCAATTTCCTGTCTCGACAGACCCTAATTGCTAACTTAGTTCTACAGATACGCTTACGTCCCTTCAATGGTCTTTCACTTCACCGGGCTATCACTAAAGCCGGCATACGGGCTGACTGGCCCCTTGCAAACAAATTTGCACTCTCCTCCGCTACCGTTAGCGCTATTCAATCCGACTCCGCCTTTTTCACTTAGTTTCTCCGGTGGGAGATAACCGAAGATGAGTATTTACAGCTGGTGAATACCAACAGGACACAAGGATTATGCCTCGTTAAACACGTGCGTTCTTATCAAGACGTTCTATATACCCTTAGAAAACTTGATAGTTTACCTTACCTTGAACCTTCCTTCTCCCAGGTCCTTGAAATTCTCCTTACTTCGGGCACTGTATCCAAACCTAGTGTTGCACAGATCCTTAGACCTTGCTACGAAGCTCATCCTACCTACTATGCGTTTTTCCAGAATCTTGACAGATCTTTCTGGAGCCTTTTCCGGGTGCTTCCTGGTCGCCCCTCTCATGGTCCCTGTGTTAAACGTCACTTTCTCCGCTCTACCCAACCTCGGAAATATCACACCACCCTGGCGGCACAAGTACGTTTCTCTACCAAACTGACGACTGGCACGAACCATTCTTTCGCCTATAGGGATCCCAAATCTGGTGCCTTGCTTCCACCACCCACTTTAGCGACACCACTTGAATTCTCCCCAAAACCTACAGATCACCAACATTCTACGAAACCACACAGTGCTGCGTTTGACAATTCATTTCCGACCCAGCTAAGTTCCTCACCCCGCCTTTTACTTCTCACACCTTAGGTCACGACTCGAAGGGTGCTTTACCTGGCCCTGAGGAGGAGTCCTAGCGTCAACATCAACTATTATGCCTACCAAGTGGACACTTTGAACACAATGGGATTAAAGACCCCACTCTCACGCCTATGGCTTACTCGCACACTCCAAACCGTCCAAATCACCTTGCCCTTCGACCTATACAGAGAACCGCGGATTCTAACTGTACCCAAGGCAAGAACATGCGGACCGGTAAGCGATTAGAAGATTGAAATTTTTTGTCTTCGAGAGAAAGTATGACAGATACAACTGTCTACGCATTGCGACTCTACTCAACTGAGCCTTTTAGTGAACCTGACTACTCCGTCAGACGGATTGTCACGAAGATGTATCATCGACCCTGCATCGTCCCAAGTTTCCGTTTAAAAACCGAAACCACGAAACGAATGCCAACGTCTTTCGCTGTAGCGGACTTTCTTACTTTTAAGTTTAGACACCGCTCGCTGTTGTTCTCTATCCCACAGGCACCCTGCAAGTGAATTTCTCTCTATCAAACAGTTCGACAGGTCCTTACAAACGCACTTGGCCTGAGCTCTCACTTTCTGTACTACAGCTCGTTCCCTGATTAACTGAACGACAGTCCAGGCTTGAGGGGATGTTAGACCCACCAAGGGTAGCAAACTACCTATGTGGATTTTGAACCCTGTACTGGTCGACCAGAGTTTGAGCGGCCCCTTTGGCCCTTATTACGACCGCTATTATTCTATGCCAGACTAGTCTATATAAGGTGCGACCGGTTCCTCCTTCTGAGGAATCAGCAGCGAATGAACATAGTAAACAGAGTTCCTGACGTAACCGGAATCTAACAATTTTAGTAGTATATTGCATTAGTAGTAATATAATAGGAGTAGTCTATCTCTAAAATTACACTAGATTCCCACTTTTCACTATCAAAGCATTACTCAACTACTAGAAAATTTGTGGTGATCTCTCGAGAGTATTGATAACGTGAAGGCCAGAAGAAACATAACACACCACAAAGAGAAACCACCATAAAGAAAAACCGTAAGTAAGAAAAAAAATTCTTGTTTTTCAAACTAAATAGAAAACAGATAAATTCACCAAATTCATCATTTAAAATAAATTGACCTAACTATTTATTGACTTCACTCTAGTGCGCCACTTGCACCCAAGTCACGTGTACTGGCTAATTATCTGCTTCAGCCATATGGCTTCCTACAAAGCACCTCCAACCCGCCCAAAATTCCCAAAAAAAAAACAAAAACAAAAAGATAGGCATGAAAAGAGGACTCAAAACTATATTCCAAGAGACCCCAAAAAAAATTCTACCAATCTTACTCTTCAAAAAATGTCCTAGTGTGTGTCTCCATTGGTG
Source organism: Metschnikowia sp. 00-154.1 (assembly GCA_002370645.1). Lineage (NCBI taxonomy): Eukaryota > Fungi > Ascomycota > Pichiomycetes > Serinales > Metschnikowiaceae > Metschnikowia > Metschnikowia sp. 00-154.1. The sequence continues at coordinate 104,890 of NKZI01001723.1, read as the reverse complement.
TGGAGCTTGGCAGGTACTACGTGCAGCCGCGCGCTATGCCCAATGTTCCGTCCTCGAGATACTCACCCAGTGCTACTGATACACACACAGCCTCGATCATGTCTACGCCAGGCAACAGCTTTGTTCTTCTCGATTCAGACCTGGAGCTGGAGGCACCTACAACCAAGAGACCTCGGCTTGCTCAGCCACCCCGCCAAAACTCAAAGGTTCCCATGGCTCTGTTCACTAAACCTTTTATGCAAGCTAGTGACGAGGAGTCCTCCAGCTCTAGCTCCGAAGACTCAGAGCCCACTGAAATCGCTCCTCTTGATGCCGAAACTTCTGAAGTGGCTGAATCTTCTCGAAGCGCCCTGGACTCGGGGCTTTCGGATTCGCTGTCTGCACATAGTGTGGATTCCTCGGACTTGGAGGAGGTTCTGATGCAACCACTAAAGAAATCGGATGAAAAGAAGCCCGCTGAAAACCAATCACCTATTCATCTGAAGTCAACCGTCTACTACACCCGCAAGTTTTTGAAGGAAAAGGGCCCCATGACCTTCCTACAGGCCTACTTACCGGCCACGGCGTCCAGCGATGATATCTACAGCTTGATATCGAAGTTGGGCTTTGTGCCGAAAAACCTCCCTCCCGTGGCTGAAGGCGAGAACTTGATACAGTTGATAAAGCTTCTACATCTGGCCATGCAACGGGTGCGGAAGTTGCGGCCTCAGCTCGAGAACTTCCACTCCTTAGACCATGTGCTCGAGAGTTTGAAATCCTGCAACAAGATCTTGGTCATCACCGGGGCTGGAATCTCCACCAGTCTCGGGATTCCGGATTTCAGATCTTCCCAGGGTATCTACTCACAGTTATCGAACTTGGGTCTCTCGGACCCCCAAGAGGTGTTTGACTTGGAGATCTTCCACTCGCAACCCTCCATTTTTTATTCCATTGCCCACATGATCTTGCCCCCAGATAATGTGTATGCTCCCTTGCACAAGTTCATCAAACTTCTTCAAGATAAGGGTAAGCTCTTGAGAAACTATTCGCAGAACATCGATAATTTAGAAGCTAATGCAGGTATTGATAAGGAAAAGTTAATTCAGTGCCATGGATCTTTTGGCCAGGCCAGATGTGTGACTTGTGGCTATGAGGTGGCAGGAGAGAAGATATACCCAGCTATACGTAATAAGGAGATTGCTTACTGCCCGAAGTGTGCATCCAAGAGGAGGAAGCTTCTCAAAGACGACTCCGTGTACATCCAGGAGAGCTACGGAGTCATGAAACCAAACATTACCTTTTTCGGTGAGGCGTTGCCGGCCAGATTCCATCTGGTCATTAATCAAGACCTTCGCGACTGCGACTTGGTCATCAGCATCGGCACATCGTTGAAGGTGGCCCCTGTGGCCGAAATCGTGCATATGGTTAGTCCATCGGTGCCTCAAGTCTTAATTAACCGGGACCCCCTTCAAAACTGCAACTTTGATGTCAGTTTCCTCGGCTACTGTGACGATGCAGTGAGTTACCTTTGCGCAGCTCTAGGCGAAAAGTGGAACATCGATCACTCCGACTACCTGCTGCTTATAGGAGAAAACCACGATAATCTCAAGCTTGAAAAGGCAGCCGAAAGAGGCGTCTACAACGTCAGAAATAAAGATCGGGAAACCAAGACTGCCCATCAAAAACCAGTGGCCTTACCGGAACCTGATTTCGTTCTTTTGGAACCATCCATCGACTAGGTCACGTGTCGAAGAGTTGCAATGATCTTCTTTTCTAAGGACGAGACAAATGACAAATGAGAATGACGTGATCAATGGGGAAGAAAAATGGACAAATTGTGAATCGCACAAATGAACAAATGAACAAATGAAATGAGAAAACCAAGAGTCATGGATATTTGTATATTGGATTATATGGATTATGGGATTATGGAATTATAGTAGGAGATCGTCGCACTGCTCCATACACACCCAGAGCCATGATGCCGCACTGAAAAATAACGTGCGACTGTGCCTACATCTACAATGAATACCTTCAGACCAAGGGCCCTACTAACAATAGGACGGGGGTGGAAGCTTCCCGTTTCGTCTTTGAATTTTAGAGGAGCATATTTTAATGGTCTCAGGCCGAGGGTTCCACAAGTTTGCCATTTGAGCTCCACCAAAAACGACATTTTCAAGCTAGATATCGAGTTGCCTCGGGATGATTTGAAGCCTCCTACCAGTGTGGTGAGGCCCAAAGAAGAACAAGAGAATTTTCATACAGAGCGAGAACAGCGTTTGCAAGATATAAATTCTCTCTTTGACGATCTTATGAATGAGGGTAAAGACAGCAAACACGGTGGTGCTGAGGTGGATGCAGACAACGACAACCGGTTCCTGGAGCTCGACACGCTTCTTGATGAGATCTCAGAACACTCGGAGCTTAAGACATTTGACCGGGAATTTGACACCACCTCCAAGGTGTTTTCTCCAGATACTGAAAGCCCCAAGTCTGTGATCGAGTCGGAGAATGAGCTTTTCCGCAAAATCTTCGAGACGTACTCGAAAACACAAGAAAGCGAGGTCAAGGTTGACCGGCTCCAAAAGCAGGTGCTCATTAATCTACAAGAGTCGTTCACTAAACAACCAGAAGCCGGGGCTGGGACTGTGACCACGGAACAAGCAAAACCAAAAATCCACAAGAAGGAGTTGCACAGTTTGGAAAAATTACCCCAGAAAGATGCGGAGACTTTGGAGAAACAGTCACTTGATAGTGTTTCGCAGACCATCCAATACTTGAATGACGTCACAAGCAAAAGGGACTTGCTTTTATTTGCTAGGGACTTCTTCACCCGGTTCAACAGCCAGATGCTTCACAAGCCCGACTTCTTCCTCCACAAACTCAAGGGTGAAACAGTAGCGGAATACTTACAAAGACACGAAAAGTTCTGTGTTGAAACCAAGGAATTGAACTCGCAAAACCCCGAGAAACCAGTGTTGAATGCATTCACCATGCCATTAATATTCAACCATATGCTAGAGATTACGTGCCACCGGTTCTACGATGGATCGTTGGCGTTGAGTTTGTTCAACATGACCAAGAACGACTTGAACCTCTACTCGATCATCTGCAACCAGCGCACGTACAACGAGGTGATCAAGATTCTTTGGGTGTTCTACGGCAAGTCGTCGTTGTGTGAGATTGAGTTGATTTTGGTGGAGATGATGAACAATGGTTTTGAGGGCGACTGGATCACGTTTTCTACCTTGAAGGAGATCCTCACTCTTCACCACAAGATGCGGATTGGTGATACCATCTACAACCCAGGCGGATCGCCCATCTGGTCCAGGGAAGACGAGAAGCGAGCAAAGAACATTGAGGAGAAATTCCGCAAGTTGGGCAAGAGATTGAGCCGCAAACGGTTAAGAGAGCTTGCCAACTGAGTCTAAGAGTACTAAGTCCTGACTTAGTCCTGACCAACTTCCTAAGGGCACTATGTTTTCTAAAGACATATTCCTTGAGATCAGTGGACCTAATGAACTGACTGTTATCATCCGCCATTCATAGGTGAATGATTAGTATATTATAGACAGACCACAGCAGCCTCCAGTGTGAGCATGTCAGTCAGTATCATGCATTGAATTAATTAACATACTCAAGTAATGATGAAGAAGTTTTTATACAGTAACTAAGAAGTATCTATACAGTAATTAACTAAATACGTAGTAGGCGAATAAACATGCATCAGGCTAATATATATGTATCAGGCTAATAATTGTATTGTTTCAGTATCTTCTTGTGCAGAGATAGCCGAGGTACGGGTGCACCAGCAGCTTTATAGCCAACACGCACTCCGCACATCAAGCACACACACACACACTTCTCCTACCCGTGGTCATGGATTTCAAGAGCCCTTACGAGGTCTTCGAGAGGTACGATTTCGCCAAGGGAACCTACGACTCTGCCAGATTATCGTCGCACACGCTGAACAGCAACTCGTCCAATGCCTCACAGCCAATCCCCACGATTAGTGTGGGCTCTGGCGTGGATGCAGGCAGCCCGGTTAACCTGGAGCTCATGGGCAAATCATCGGATATCAAGAAACAGCTTAGCCAGTCGTTCCATGCCAATGGCGGCGTGTCGTCCGGTGGCGTGACCAAACCACATTCTAGGCGGAACTCCGCTTACCATATTAAGAGTGAGAATGACAACGAGGACGACAGCTCCAAAGGGGACCAGGGCAACGAACGCAAACGAAGGGATAATATTAATGACAAGATCCAGGAATTGCTTACGCTTATTCCTGCCTCGTACTTCCAGGAGCAGGAGGGGGCCGGAGGGTCTGCTGGAGGAGGAGGAGGAGGAGGAGCTGCATATGATGATGTTCTGAATAAAGCTGCAGGCACCAAGGATGGGAAACCGAACAAGGGTCAGATCTTGACGCAGGCAGTGGAGTATATCCAACACTTGCAGAACCTCATTGACGAGAATAACAAGAAAGAGGTGGAGTTGTACTTGCGCATGAAGACGTTACAGCTCAAGAAGAAAGGCAAGGAGAACGTGCCCATTTCCGTGGGTGCTACAAGTGCAGAGGTTGCTTTGGGAGAGATTGGCGTTGGGCCTTATTCCGAGAAATACTTTAAGGATGTGCTTCTAGATAGCCACGCGGGCGAAGATTGAGATGGCTGGGATTGATGTGGTTGGTGTAAGGAGAGGGCTGGAGTCTTGTGGGACAAGATCCGAGCCCAGGGAAGAATCTGAAATAGTCGAGGTTATTTGAGTTATTCGCATTAATGTCATTATGTCGTATCATCTATTTCTTGGTCCTGCCCACCCGTTCCCTCTCGTCGGCGTACTCTTCGAGCATGTATGCAGGCAAGTATGCTTTTCCGGAGCTGGAGTCGGTCTTCAAAAACTCATTGGGTACCGTGGAGTCCACTCCTCCCAACGACGTGTACCCCTGGTCATACAACGAACAGTATTCCAAGTTGCAGGCCATGATGAAGTCCCAGATATCACAATAGTGCCAGTGCAAGATGGGGTGGATGCGGACAAACTTGGGCCAGTTGTGGTCAGTCTCCTGCTCATATTCCAACAGGCTGCCGTATGGATCAGCATATCTTATGCCCACAACAATGGCCTTGATTTTCGGGTTGATGGAGTTCAAGTAGTGTTCGAAGCCATCTTTCATTTGCGACTTGATGGTGATCAAATTCAAGCCATATTTTTGGGTGGACGTCTCGATAAACTCCGATAACGCCGGGAATGGAAGCTCGGAATTGATATAGATGGAGTCCAATGAATAATCGGCACGTGACGCGGCCCCACTGGCCTCCAACTTGGTGTATATCGCCGACATGAGCAACATGAGCATAACAAGGCAATCCTTGCCTCCATTATAGGAGACAGCCACCTCACTGAGGTCATACAGGTTCAAGCTATGGTGGAGCACTTCTAGCGACTTGCGGACCTTTTCCTTGACGATTTGTCTTCGCTGGGCCCGAGGAACGTACCTCGGAGTCAAGTGGTTGAGGTGCTCTTGCGGCAAGGTATCAGAGAGAAAGGCATTGACAAGCAGGTGTGCTTTCCTGCACTGATCTAGAATGGGCGAGGGTCCAGCTTGTGCAGAGGACATGGGGAGAAATGAAGGAATGGCGAGTTGATTACGTGAAGATGGAATCCAGTTGTCACTATGGCGGCGGCCGCATGTGCTCCTCTGTGCCGGACCTCGGGGGTGCACGGGCCCCGCGCCTGGGTGGACTTCGCAGCCATGCTGGTCAATATTGCCTAGTAGTGCTCAGTATACAACTAGTTAACCATTAGTAATCACCAGCACGAATTACCTTTGAACACACATTATATGTACTTATTAATATGATGTGTTTTGTACTGCACTTCATTATATTATTACATGAATGTATTTATTGTGGATGTTTGAAGGATTTGCCTTATTGGCCTGCGCTTGTAAGTGGCTTAGTAATCTGATGACCATGCACTGACCTGGACTACCACCAGTGCCTAACACTGAAACTGCCATCACTACCAGGCGAGATATTAAAATTCTGATACATTCCGAATATAATTGCCCTTGGATTTTAGAATCAATTGCAAATTGCAAATTAGGTGTAGATTCCAATTAATTTGCAAATTTCCATATTGGGTGTAGGTATTTGTTGTTGTAGTCTCTCATTTAATTGTTGAACCTCGGTAAAAAGTGTTCACTAACAATAAGTATTCTCACTAGCTAGTGCTGCGAAAAAAAGGGTTCATTAGGGTTACTGGAACTCACTGCGACTCACGTAATGGTGACTGCGACTAACTGAAACTCACTAGAACTCACTGAGACTAAGTCGGGCTCACTGCGACTCAGTTCTGAGAAATGGTGTGGGCTACTGCAGAAACAAGAACTGGATAAAATACTCCTTGGAGTCGCAGTCCCAGAACCACCAGTAATTATCGCTCATTTCGCTGGTTTGGGGCTTCTCCACCTGTAATGCCTTGGGCATGGCGATGGCTATGTTATCGTAGGGCTCTGCAGATATCACCAAATACTGCCAGACACTAGCATCCACATCTTCATCCTCATGGTCTTGCTTGTTCTTTTGTAGGAACGTCTGGCACATACTTTGGTTCTTGGAGGACATTTCAAAGTGCGATAGGAATCGGAAACTCGGCTCGTCTATCAGGATCCGAGGAAGCTGCACTTGTACCAATAATCCCGTCCGTAGGGTGTTTTCGTCTCTGATCTTGGTCACCTGGTATACCGGCTTGCCGATTTTCTTCCAGTGTCTTGTCTCCACGGCATTAACCGAAATACCCTTGGGTTGCTGCTTGGAGTCCGAATGCTTTTCCTCCAAGATCCGCCGCCGTTGTAGATTCATCGAATGCTTGCGCCCGCCAAGATGGGAAATGTATGATGCTTCATTAGTATGTGTGGTGAGGCAGAGCCTACACTCTAGTAAGCCGAGATGATTCTTGAAGACATAAGGGTCGTTGTCTATGTCCAAGACATGGCTGGTCAAAAGCTCCTTAATTCGACGCTTGGTCTGCACATTGCTCTGGAACTTGTCTGCCACGGCACCTGCGCCTTTCTTAGAGTTGACCCGGTCCGAGTAGTCCATGCTGGAGAAGAGTGAAGATGTGATGACATGTGCGCACTGCGCAGGCCATGCTTATAGAGTAGATATGGGAGGTACTGGAGATAACGATATGCCTGATTATGACTTTAAAACCATAAGAATTTTTACTAAGTCATTTACTGGATCATTAAAGTATTACATCCCTATTATTGTTTGTCTATGGCTTTTTTATGGCTTTTTTATGGCTTTTTTTATAGCTTTTTTCATAGTTTTTTATGGCTTTTTTTGACTGGACTTATCGTGGTTATGAGCACAGCCCCCATTGATGCACTAGGGCTTTTACATATCAATGTCATAACGTCGCTGATACTATAGTAAAACAGGAATGATTAGGAATAATTCTCAAATGAATATTCCATTCCTCCATTATTCTCCTATATATTCATCCTTCATTATTATTATCTTCTTTTTTCTCATTACCGTTTCATTACGCTTGCTATTTGTCATGATCTACACGTCTCACTTATACTTACTTTCATACCAGTCCATGCCAACCTTCAAAATACTATACAATACCACTCTATTTAAAACCTACCCTATAACCCAATTCCAGTAATTCACAAGCCGTAAACACCCTTACCCCTTTTCTTATAACTTTTACATATATATATATATATATATATATATAGTATATAGTACTCTAGACAGCTCATTGCTGGAGTGCCGTGCAGTTCGCGGAATGTACGGGCCCACACGTCCCCAGCCCCAATTAGGAAAAGTTCCCGGACGCCTCACCGCTCTACTCTTCCAGCACCATAGACCTTTGGCCCTCCATCCCGCGTCTGCTTCCCTTTGGCTATCCCACCATGGAGTCTCCCCAGTTTGCAGGTGATACAACCGCCAACTCTATCTCCAAGCAACTATATGGCACGCACATCAACAAGACGCCGTCCAAGTCATTCTTTTTCGAGAGACTAGCCTCGCCCCGCGTCTCGTCCAGCGTGTACTCGGGCCAGAAGTTCATCCAGATTTCCTTTGAGTATGGCCTTGACCAATCGCCCGATTCCATGCCTCTGGTGTTGCGCCGTGTTCAGGACTCGTATGTCAATGTGTCCCAGATGCTCCATCTCTTGGTGCTCCTAGACATCTATACGGAAGAGCAGGTGTCTGCATACTTGTGCAACGAGATTCTCTCCAGTCTGCAATATAACCAGGCTACGGCTCCTCTTTACAATGACTTTTCCCACCATGAAGTGCCGCAGATAAGGGGGCTCTGGATTCCCTACGATAAAGCTGTGTCCATCGCTATTCGGTTGGACGTGTACAAGTTGATCAAGAGTTTGTTTTTAGTGGATGTTCATGACTACGATAAACTCCCCAAATTTTGTCTGTCGTCGCTGAAAAAGTCTCCTAAACGGGTGTCGATCGCTGAGTCCGACCATGAAGATTCTCCATCGAAAAGACGTAAGGTTTCGAGCCCCACTATTTCTTTGGATAACCTCGTGAATACGAATTATCCTTACGCGTTGCCGCCCTTGACTTTCGATGAAAAAGACCGGGCTTTTGTGCTGGAGGCAAAGCTCAAATTCAGTGACATTTTCAAGTCCGACAGCAAGGACTCGCTCTCGCAAGATGAAATCAAGAGCCGTTTCTCTTTGCTTTTGAATTCCAGGCTGCCCTCGGATTTGGACGTTTCGTTGGACTCATTGGGAAAGACAGCCTTGCATTATGCTTCTACGTTGGCATCTACCAACCTTGTCAGTAGCTTCGTTAAGCTTCAGATATGCAGTCCCATCCGGGGTGACAACAAAGGTGAAACGCCGCTTATTGCTACCATTCAGGTCACGAATGCAATGGAGAAAGGCAATTTTCCGGAATTGCTTGGCCAATGGCTTTATCCTACATTGTGGCTATTTGACAACCAACACCAATCATTTTTGCACCATTTGGTTATTCTGGCCATCAAAAATGCAAAGAGCTCCAAGTTCTATTTCGGAAAAATCCTCGAGTGGATTATCACGAACCCTGATAAGGAGAAGAACTTACACAAGTTGTGCCACACTGTGGTCAACTCACAGGAGGCACAGACGGGCAACACTGCTCTTCATTTAGCCGGTGAGAATGAGTTAAGCTGGTTTGTGTTTTTGTTATTGGAATTGAAAGCAGACGTTAATTTGCCCAACAGCTTGGGTGTCAAGCCTACGGACTTCAAAAGCGTGAATCACGTTATTGAATTGAGAAAGAGCTACAGTAGCAACCCATACTCGTTCACTTCGGTCAAGCACTTGCTTGAGAATTTGGCAGGATCCTCCGAACAGGACGAGTACCTTTTCCTGCTTGTCCATACGGGAATGGAGGCCCTCGAGAAGGCCGAACAACATGCAGAAGTGGGTGAGTTGGAGAGATTGGAAGACATTGAGCCAATCAAGCGGGAAGAAAGTCCCACTAGTGAAGTGGCTAGTTCTTCGCTTCTCTCCAACAAAATCTTCAAGTCTATCCAAGACTTGCTAACAAACACCAATGACGAGTACAAGCGAATTATCCATGCGAAAAAGGTCGAGATCAACAACTTGAACAAGGAGCTTCGGGTAGCCACCGTGACTACAGCCAACAACAGATTCATTGCCAGAAACATCACCAGCAAGATATCGCAGGTCGACACGATGAAATTGCAGATGACCAACATCAACGATAAGTTGCAGATGCTCAAGAAGAGCAGTGCGGATGAGGAGCCAAGCAACGGCCAACTAGATGGAGACGAAGAGGAAGTTGGCAAGTTCGACGCAGATAAGCCATTTATAATAGAGACGATTTACCAGAAGCTTGCTAACAACGAGCCAGTCAATTCCACAGCGGAAATCTTGGCCACGCTACCGCCACTGGAGGTATTGGCTGCCAGGATCCAAGCATACCAAGAGGTCAACGAGTCGCTCCAGACGGAACTCGATAACCTCAATGATTACCGTATGCTCACGGCCAAATTCAAGAAGGTGGTGAGTTATTGTACCGGGGTGGATGTCAATGAGGTTGACGAGCTTCTAGATGGCTTACTTGAAGCAGTTGAAGGACAGCAGTAAGAGAAGGACAATGATTATAAGGACAACAAGGACAATGAGGATAGTAAAGGAGGATAGTAAGATAGTCGATACTAGATAGTAAGATAGTGATGAGGTAGTATTGATAAAGGATTAAGTATTAGAAATTCATAATAAAGGCGAGCTTAGACTAGACCCTCATATGTGTTCAAAGAATTGATAAGCGATGGGTCCTGCTTGACAAGATGCTTCATATCGTTGATATCCAAGAACTCCGAGTCCTTATCCTTGTCAGCAAGCAAAAAGAGCTTTTCGGCACGTGCCTGCGGAGTCTTCTCGTCCTCCGGTAAGGCCACCATAGGCCCAACCATCTTGTATATGGCCGTGATCACCGCCAACATATCCTTATAGTAGATCTTACCGTCACGGTCGAAGTCGTATAAGCGGAAACTAAAGTCCAATTTCTGCAGGAGGTCGCCCCGGGCGGTCAACGACAATGCTATTATGAATTCCTTGAAATCGATGTATTTGGAGTTGTCTGTGTCAAACGTGGAGAACAAGTAATGGCAGTAATCCGTAGGATCGCCAAAGGGAAAGAACTGCTTGAACACCTTGGCAAACTCCTCCTCTGATAGTTGGCCGCTGGGGCAATCTCTTAAGAAGCCTTTGTACCATTGCTGGAGTTCTCTCTTGTCAAAGAGAGTGCGGTCACGTAGTTGCTTGATTTCATCCTTGGAGAGTTTCGAGACGGCTTTACCCATGATCCCAGAGTGATAGTTATGAGCCTATGTATGTTTGTGAAGGGTTTGTATGAAGATTGTTGTACTGATGTACGTGTTGGGTGTAGTTGGGTAGATGTAGTAGGTGCTCTTTAAAGGTGTGCTTTCAATAGCTGGTATACGCTCACTGAAAACGTGCGGTTCATGTGGACGTACTGCATCCACTTAGGCTCCAGAAAGCGGTCAGGTCTATCAACCAGGTTCATAATTATTAGTTAAATCCATAATTCAAAACAAAACAAAACATAGATCATAATAGAGATCAAAACAGAAATAAATATAGAAGATAATTATAATCGAGTAATTACAAGACCACGGGTAGACTTGAAGAAGTGGTTGAAGGGTAAAGCATCCGTGCATCCTGCGCCTCCGCGCGACCAGTGCCAGAATTTCAGCCTGTGATCTTCCCCATACTCCATTCTTCCTTTCTTCCTGTCTCTTCCAGCCACCATGTTCAGAGTCAGGACACTAGGCAGCAGGCGTTTTTTGAACCATGGCAAACCACAGAACCCCTCGTATAATGAGCTTGCCTCGCGGATTGATCCCATCAAGAGAACAGGCGAATCCATCGACGTGATGAGGGCTCGGCTCACTTACCAGGCCCGGAAGAGAGGCATTTTGGAAAGTGACTTGTTGCTCTCCCGCTTTGCCAGCAAGCACTTGCACAAGTTCAATATGGAGGAGCTCCAGGAGTTTGACCTGTTGTTGGACGAGGCAGACTGGGATATCTACTACTGGGCCACCAAGAACTACGACGTGACGCCTTTACCCGACAAGTGGAAGAACTCCAAGATCTTGCTCTTGTTGCAGGAGGATACTCTCAACAACAACGGCGAGATCTTGCGCATGCCTGATTTGCCTAGTGCTTGATTACTAGGGTATAGAACCACGGAGAAATGTATAAATGATTTATGATTCACTAGAAGTCAGGATGCTTGACTATTTAGGACAACTTATGATTACTCATGATTATCAAACCACTACACTAGACTATACCAGTCTATACCAGTCTATACCAGTCTATACCAGTCTATACCAGTCTATACCAGTCTATACCAGTCTATACCAGTCTATACCAGTCTATACCAGTCTATACCAGTCTATACCAGTCTATACCAGTCTATACCAGTCTATACCAGTCTATACCAGTCTATACCAGTCTATACCAGTCTATACCAGTCTATACCAGTCTATACCAGTCTATACCAGTCTATACCAGTCTATACCAGTCTATACCAGTCTATACCAGTCTATACCAGTCTATACCAGTCTATACCAGTCTATACCAGTCTATACCAGTCTATACCAGTCTATACCAGTCTATACCAGTCTATACCAGTCTATACCAGTCTATACCAGTCTATACCAGTCTATACCAGTCTATACCAGTCTATACCAGTCTATACCAGTCTATACCAGTCTATACCAGTCTATACCAGTCTATACCAGTCTATACCAGTCTATACCAGTCTATACCAGTCTATACCAGTCTATACCAGTCTATACCAGTCTATACCAGTCTATACCAGTCTATACCAGTCTATACCAGTCTATACCAGTCTATACCAGTCTATACCAGTCTATACCAGTCTATACCAGTCTATACCAGTCTATACCAGTCTATACCAGTCTATACCAGTCTATACCAGTCTATACCAGTCTATACCAGTCTATACCAGTCTATACCAGTCTATACCAGTCTATACTAGTCTATAGTACCTGAGAGAGAATGTACTTCTCCTAAGTAGTAGTCAGACCTCGATTGCAGCTAGACTAACTATTAGATATACATGATATATATGGTATTGTTACAACTTACCAGTGCCATTCTTTCAGCTATGAATATAAGAAAATAAGAGAGGACTGAAAGAGTGTGTGATTTAATAGGAGCCAAAAATAGCTACAGAGTTAGTATGGGCAATAGGAGTAGAAGAGCATGGGAATGAAATTAACCTGCTTGAGATTTTATCGGAAGTATGGTCAGGGGCATAGGAATAATGTGACTAGACCGTCAGATTAACAAAAGTACTATTAGTAGTAGTGTTAGTATTAATGTTAGATGTGTCTGGGGTGGGTGTCTGGTAGTTGTATAAAATATGTGTATAGTGTGAGAACAAATAGCGTAAGAATTTGCGTGGTTGAGAATGCTTATGCGTATGAGCATGTCTAAAGTATGAGTATAGTATTTGAGAATCTGGCGTGAGTATTAGTGAGTGAGTCTAGGTTTGAGAAGTATGAGTATGAGTATAAGGATAAGGATAAGGATAAGAAGTATGTGTAGGTGTATGTGTATAGTCAACCGGTTTACTCACGTAAGATATTCTCAAGTAACAATGTATCAAGACCATTAACTAAAACTATTTAAGTATGACTAAACATGGCCATATAACAACTAGTGCTCCAGTATGTACCATCTCAGTGAGATATCTCAAGTATATCCCACTTAATAATTAAGCACCAGTGATACTGAGAGAGATCTATCAGCTAAGATCGACGTAATTAAATGGAGTAAAGAGACTAATTTGATAAGTATACGAATAAGATGGAGAAGAACTTGAAGATGGAGATGGAGAAGAACTTGGAGATGGAGATGGAGATGGAGATGGAGATGGAGACTGATAGTATATAATAGATAGCGCGCCGCGCAATCTACCCCAGTACTTCTTCCCAACTATACACCATTCAACGCATGTCCATCGCTGTTAAAGATATTCCGGCGCTGATTAAAGCAGACAAAAACGTCACGCCCTTCATTGTCCGTTCCGTGGAGTTGGTGCATGCCAACCCTGTGGTCAGCTATTACTGCAAAGTGTATGTGCTTGACCATATCCTCTCCCAGAAGCTCCATCAAAACGGCAGTGATGTGGAGCAGTTCGCCATGAAGCTCTTGGATGATACCGAGGCAATCAAGTTTTCCCATGAAGATGAGTCAGTCCAGAAAGTGCTCCAGAGCAAACAACTCTCCATCAACTTGATCTTTGTTTTCGCCTTCAAGCTCTTCCATGGGTGCCTCGAGGATTTGAAGGAATACGACGGCCTGACGAAGCCGGCCTTGGTATCCAAATTGAGAGCCACGCTTAACTTCTGGGCACTTTTCTCCATTTTCACCTCTGACGATAAGGAAACAATTGACTATGCCAAGACCACCGGGGGCACATGCTCTACGCAGGAACAGTTCGTGGCCCTCTGTAAGGAAAAAATAAAGACCTTGAAGTATCAATTGAGCAGGCTACTTAAAGATGAGGTTCCCATAAAGGGCGAGGAGACGGAGTTGGAACAATTCACTGAAGGTGTTAACCAAAGTCCATCACCTGACTTTCCTGAAACTCCTTCAAAGACCTCAGAGGATGTATTTCCTGAAACTCCTTCCAATGATGCAGAGAATGATACTCCCGAAGATATCGAAGACCATAGCGAGCCCCATAAAGAAAAACCTGGAAGTCCCATGGATGAGGCCGATTTCACTCTTCCTGGTGCTCCCAAATTCGACCCAGGTCTTGATGGTGATCTGGAAATCAACCTCCCTGGTGCTCCCAAGTACATTCCAGATGAAGACACTGATGTAGTCAACAAGAATTCATCTATAAAAGTCATTCCCCCAAGCGGATCTGTTGCTCCAAAGCGAGAGACAATTGCCAGGGCAGAGTCCTCCAAGAGTGTGCAGGTTACAAAGGCCGATGTGGGGGCCATCGTGGACACCACAGAGCAAATTAGCAAGGCGCAGAAGCATGCCAAGTTTGCTATTTCGGCTCTAAACTACGAGGACTTGAATACTGCAGAGGCGGAGCTCCTCAAGGGCCTCGAGATCTTGAGAATACTAAAGGCCAATGAACATTAGAATCTAAGGCCAATAACAAGACAGAACCGAAATTAACCATATCTTTCTAAGAGTTTTTGACGCTTGGCTTCTGCTGCCTTACGTCGTTTCTCCTCGTTTTGTTTATTTTTCAACATCATGAGTGTGGGACTTGCTTCAAGACTGGACTCTAGGTCTGCCGCAGCCAAAGACTCAATGTGCTTATCCGGATTACTCATCTGCGCCAATTGATTGTCGTAGATTTTTTTCTGGAGCTTTGTTTCATACTCTTTGTTCTGTTCCCATGCAAACTTCTGCATCTTCTGGAACTCAGACAAATCTGCACTTTCCTTTTGGAAGTCTGAATCGTCACCCACCAAGCCCGCTAGAGAGTCTTTACCCAATCTGATTTTCCCTCCGGCATTTGAGTTGATTGCCTTGATATATGACGGAATGTCTCGTCTGTCCCGGATGCTTTTTTCCATGGGGTCCTCTGCTTGTCCCGGTACCAAATCAGATTTGGCCAAGCCCAACTCCAGAAGCTCGAGTTCATAGTCTGTGTCTTCAGAATCCACGGCCCCTGTATCCAGTGAGTTGCCTTTGATGGAGTTCCAATTGCGGAGAATCTCATCCCATTGCTCATCGGTATGGCCCCTCCATCGGTCTCGTTTAGCATCATAATCCTCCACCAAGCTGATGTGCTCGCCGTGCTCAGTCACAGTGTATTCGTCGTTAATACCGACTCCAGCCTGGGGAAGACTTTGGTCGACGTTTTTCTGCGTGGGATCCTTGCGGTGATGGCTTAGGGCATCGTCGCCATGCTTGGCATTATAGTACCAGGGCACGTCCTGGATGAACTTGGGGATGTACTGATTGTTCTCCAGCATATCGATGAACGTATTAAAGCAATGTCAAGAATGTATCAATGTATAAAGAAGTGTGTATGGATTATGTAATGTATAGAATAATGTATGAAGTGTGTTATGTATGGAGTATGGAGATGTATGTATGGAGTGTGGAGTGATGGATATCATGTATAGAAGGACTGTGCGCTAGCGATGATATGAGCATCGCACGACACGTAAGCTACCAATTGTATGTCTATGTATTATGCACTAAAAACCAGTCCATTCGTCGTCGGACTCGTCGTTCTTTTGGGGTACCTCTGTGACGCCCCACTCCACCAATCTATCGTCGTCCAAGATTTCCTCCTTGCACTTCTTTTTCAATGGCTCACTCTTGGTTGTCTCTGCCAATGTTCTGAATGGCTGCACCAACAAAGAAAGAGGAGTTTCACTGAGAACCTTGGCTTTTTTGGCTTCTGTCTCTGCATCCTTGGCATCGGAGTCTGTTTTTTCGGAGTCTTGACCTTTTTTGTCACTCTCATCCCCACTGTCCTCCTTTTCTTCATCTTCACTTTCATCTTCACTCTCATCTTCATCGTCCTCATCCACCTCCTCGCTATAGTCTCTAAAGTCTTTGAGCACCACATACTCAATTTCATCAACAAACAAGTCACATACATGGTACCCTAAGGCAGCAGGAGTCTTTGGGTCTCCAGACAAGGGTTTCTCGAGCAAAACATCGAAAAACTCCTTTATTTCCGCTTCGGGCCAGCCGTGGGCCTGCAACCGGAAAAGCATGTGTCTGACAACTCTTCTCACCAACATCAAGTACTTATCGAGTCTCCACTTGTCTATCAGGTACCATTCTCTAGCAAGAATGCGCCAAAAAGCGGTGTGGAATCGCCTCAAGCTCAGCTGTGGCACGTACCCAGAAAACAAGGTACCGAGGTCATGGGCCAAGTTTTGCTGGGGGATGGGTTTGTCACAGAACCACATGGAGAAGTAGAGGCCCTTCCATAACTTATCGTACTCGAACTGGTCGAGGTTGGCAGCGGCCTTGGACTGCAAAAACTGCTTCAACGCCTCAAAAGCTTGTCGGCGCACACGGTCGTCATTATGCGCCAATTTCTTCACAAATGGGGACGTCTCTTTGGCCATAGTGAAGGATGTGGAGAGCTCTAGAGATGCTTGAGATGAGGTTTTTTTGCGCTGTCGTGCCTGTGCAGTCCGCGGCTGAGACCACTACACCGATAAACCATGAACTAGTAGGAAAAGAGGTGGAAAAAAATAGAACTACGAAAAAAGAGGTGGAAAAAAATACAGTTAGCAAAAAAGAGGGAAAGGAATAGAGATTATGGTGAAATAAAGGATAGTGAAAATAATTACTAGAGTCAAGGATTATTAAATTGTTGGATGTAATAAGAGAGCGAGAGAGGTAGATAGTGCTAGAGTAGTGGCTTTGGACTGGGAAAGTACCATAAGCGAAGTGCTAAAATACACGGCTTCATTCGGATCAGCTGCTCACAGCCTCATATATTAACTTTGTATCTTAAACAATCAAGTATCTGATAGGAATGTGCAACAACTTGACAACATATCCCACGACACCCATCATCACGAAACCAACACCAACAGCTCTGATGATGTTAAAGTATTCTATCTGTTAGTATGTCTGCATTAAGATAACGGCCAATGATAAACATTCAATGGATATATTGGTATTTTGTGATATTGGTATTTTGTGACATTGGTATTTTGTGATATGGGTGGTGATATGAATATTTGGTGATATGAATATTTGGTGATATAGTGATTGGGTGGTATATGAATCCCCAAACCAGATCTGGTTGAAATTCAGAAACAGAAACTATTATTAAATGTATCCCCGATTTATACCTCCCGCCAACCCAAGTAAATCCAACCACCCTCAATATGAACTTATCTGATAAGAACACAGTGGACATAGACAAGCTCCAAGTGGAAGCAGCTTCTAAACATCAACTAAACATACCTTTCTTGGTTGGCTTAGAGCACTTTCTGACAAAAGCAGAACCGTCTTTGATGAAACCTGCGGGAATTTCGGTGAGCTTTTCCAATCCTTCAGCCATAGTGTAGTGTGTGTGAGAGTGGAGCGGACGCTTGAGGAAATGTGTTCAATACGCGCAAGCGGCGTGCGCGCACCGGTGTATACGGCTTAGGCTGTGTCGCAGTTATATAATAAGTGACACCACTAGAACTAGACAAGAGCTATGTGTAGGTCACTTTCAGTTTCTTCTTGTATTAGTAATTTATGTGAATAGTGTATTTTTGTTTTGTTTTGTTTTGTTTTTTTTTTAAATGTGGTCTTTCTTGTTTGATAGAATATTTGCTGTTAGTTAAGTATTTAATAATAGGAGGAGTGGACGTGTTGAGTACTGCAATTGGGTTCACTAGAACAATAACGCACTCGCTCTAGAGGCATTGAAGACGCATAATAGACACATGACACTCGATAGTTTTGATAAATACTTCATCAGTGTTTTTTAGAAAATTATTGGGGTAATCATCGGGAGGTCTAAAGGACAACCAATCAAAATGTAATTTTTAAATAAGGATTATTTATTTTTTTCCGGGGGAGGGGGGGGGATGAATTCGTGGTGTTGCTCTATTTCTGTACATAAGTCACGGTATGTAAGCTAAGCTATATTGGAGACTGAGAGAAATACTCACTATTTATGATTCCACAAATAAAATAGTCGGCTCTGAAAAATTGGTCTATAATTTTATTTCTTCTCTCAGAGATATTCTCAGCCTTTTATTTCGGTCCTATATTTGGAATATTAATCTATATATTGTATCTGGTGAACCTGGTTATAACCAACAATAGTCGGTATCGCGGTGGTATCGCAGTTGGTATCAGGCCGGTATCAGTCACTATTAACAGTCACTAGGTAGACTGGCTTTTAATAAAGACCTCATGCCTAGAGTAATCCCAAAAAGTCGTCATCTTCCTCCTGCGCCTTTTCGGTGAAGGCTTTTAATGCCTCGAGGTATCGTTGCTCCTGCGACGATGCCCACTTCTGTAAAGAGGTCTTCATGGCCGAGTCCAAGCTCCACTCGCGGAGAATGTGTGGAATGATTGCCATCTTGCCGGACTCGCCCTTGATGTTGATCAATAGCTTCATTGTGTTGGTGTAGAGTTCGGCCACTTTACCCACCCTTGCAACTGTCATGGGTAAGTTGTAGGACTCCTGCGACACTTGATAAATATCTTTTTGCTTGAACAAATGGCGCAAGAGCTCGTAGCAATCGGCCTCGTTCCGCAGCTCCGAAGTCAACGTCAAAAGCGTCTGGTACGGCCTCACAGAGAACTCCATACCGGATTCCTGGTAGCACCTCCAGAGCTCTTTGATCAACCCAGACCTCTGAGAACTCAAGTCTCCAATATACTGCAAGTAGCCCTCGTAGTTGAAGTCGGTTAACTTCTTGGCCTCGTCCAACGTCACGTTCAATTCAGCTGCCGATGTAGGCCCTAGTAGCGACCTGACGTTCGTTTCCTTGATATACTGGTGAAGGGCCCTGTACTCGGAGAACCTGGTGGTGATCTCGCTCCACCGGAAAAGCTGGTCCCAGAAGTACTTGGCCAGCTTGGTCCCCACGTCCATGGAATAGTGGGTCTGGAAGGCATTGATGTATTTCAAGCTCGCAACGTACCGTTTGTTGTAGAGCATGGAGATGACTATGGCTTGCAAAACCTCTATGTCTGGGTAAAGCGGGTGGGACGTAGAGAGCGGAACAAAATTCTTGGCCATTTTGCCATCACCGGAGATCCCCCAGTTCAGCTCAATCAACTTGAATAACTGCGGCATATTACCATTATGGGCCACAGAGTAGAGAATCTCACATACCAAGCTCTTATCGAAAACCACACGCGAGCTGCCCAGCATCACAGACTGGTGTTTCACGAAATCATTAAAGATTTCCGTCCACGTCATCTCCGACTTGAGATTTCCCCGTCTGGGGTTGATCTTCTTCTCGTAGAGCTGCGACAGCTGCACCTGCCAGAGCGAAGGCTTAGAGCCTCCGTAGACTTGGAACTTGAGGAGCCACAAACGGTACGTCATGTGCTTGTAATGTTCCTGGTTGGGGTACTGCAGCTCCAAGACCTGGAACCATTTGGAGGCCAAGTCCAACTTGCCATTGCTCAACTCCAACAACACCAAGTTCTCGAAGTCGCCCGAGCTCAAGCGGAAGTCAGTGGAGAGTTTACGGCCTTTGGAGTAGAGATGTTTGGGAGCACGGTTTCCATCGCCAAGAAGATTGGAGTACACCTTTCGAAGACCCTCTCGGATGGTGCGCGCATGGGATAACCTGGAGTCGGTGTGGAAGTCGTTATGGGAGAAAGTCTTGAGAGTGGCAGCCTCCTGGATCACTCCGATTTGGTACGTGACAATTTGCCTCAAGATATGAGATAGTTCCTTATGTTGGAGCGTATTTTGCCAGTCCCGTTCTCGCAGAGGCACTGTCCACTTGGCCAACAACGAGAGCAAAGCATCGAAGTTCTTATTCTTTAGAAGTCGATCGATTTCAGCACGTACTCTATCGGAGTTGGAGAGATTTTGGGTGGCGGTGGTAGCACTAAAGCCTGGGGGGAGACTGCTGGTATAGGCTTGGGACGGCAGGAGGAGATCGGCCACGGTCTTTGGGTTGGAGTTGACAGTTGAACTGTGGACATTTCTATGGACATTTCTATGAATATTTGTATGATAGAATTTTGGGGACGTGAGCGGTTCGCCACTGCATAGACTCCGCTGGAGAGGTCTTTGCCAGGTCCACGTTCGTTTTAGCATGTGGTTTGGGAAGAAGCTCGTACAATTTTTCTGAAGTCGCAGAGCCTGCAGACTGGCCTGGTAGTAGTACTGAGGACTATCTGGGTGTCTACACTGTACTGTATATTTGGATATGAGTTATGATCAATATGGGAGAGTATCTGTGTATTGGCAAATGATATTGCGATTTGATTGGTCAAGAATTAGAGGAGATATGGCCATTGGTAGTGGTTATTGGTAGTGGCTATGAGTGTTGAGTGGGTGCGAATACTCATGAATACACGAATAGCATTATCCATACCTACATTAGCACTGTTTATTGTTCACGATTAGTCAGTAATGGTCAGTAATGGTCACTGCTTAATTCACCGTTAATTCGTTTCTTGTCACTTTTTGAGGTACCTCTGAAACTTCAGCTTGTCTGCATATTGAAGATTCACTCACTGGCAGATTCACTAGATCCTTTGATAACTTCATGACTTGATAACTTGATAACTTCATAACTTCATGACTTAATAACTTCATGACTTGATAACTTTATCACTTTGTCACTCAATCAGTTGACACACTTCACTGAATTACAACTTGGATTTTTCTGGAAGCCCGCCAACCAAGTATGTACTGTTGTAACTGGCAATATTCAACAAACCCTGCTCATGGGAACCTCCGTCCACCATGAACTGAATGGATTCCTTGGTTCCCTTGATGGCCCATTGTGGATTGCTATTGATATCAATTCCCAATTCAAGCGCATGGGCCACGCCTGCGTCGAAGTCAGGCAATACCTTGCTGACCAAACCCATATTCAACGCATCTTGCCCGGAGAAAATCTCACCTGTCAAAGCATACTGGTACACGAGCGACTTGTTGCCCACAATATTGCTGATCCGCTGCAAGGAGCCAATATCGGCGACAATTCCAATTTTGATTTCCCGAATGGATATCCGAGCATCGGCAGTGGCAAACCGGATACTGCAAGCAGAAGCAATGTCCAACGCAAGCCCATAACACACTCCATTCAAAAGACAAATGGTGGGCGTTCTCATGCGGCTGGGTAACGTGATTGCATCCTGGAACTCCCGGATGTGCTGGTACATGATGCCCTTTTTGACCGCAAACAAGTCGTTCTCATGGCCCTGTAAAAGGTTCAATGCCGATTTCATGTTGAGCCCCGAAGAAAAACCCTTTGCAAAGGCTGAAGAGATCAAAATCACGTTGGTGTCGGGATCGTGCTCGAGCTCAAGCAAGATCTCTTGGTAGGCCCTCCAGTTTTCAGTGGAGTAAGCATTCAAGGTCTTGGGGTTGTTGTAGGCTACATGCACGAAGCCGGGTTCAATTTCCTTAACCACCCACTCTTTGTGCTTGGCAAATACTTTCTCGTCAAAAGTCATATTGGGAAAAGAATTGAGGTGCTCAGAAATTGGGCCCTTACTATACCAGCCCAATACCCCACTTGAAAGACCGAGGGTCTTGCGCACCTGCGTGCACTCCGCTGCGTGAAATCGGCCACGGCCCAAGTAGATGCAAAATACTACTGAGCGAGCCATGATATCAGTGGAACTCAAGACTGCACCAGACAACAAAGAGTCTTAAAAAAGAATAAGAGTTAGGTAGTAAATGACTCATATAAGCTGACTCAGGGTGAAATAAGTCCAGGGATTGACAGGGATTGACAGTGGGGTTGGCTCTGGGTAAGTATACACTGACTCATGTGAATATAGCCTGATTAGACAGTGTACTTTCCCTGGACAGACGAATTCTCATCTTGAGACGTCTGTTCTAAACCCTCAATCATCTTCTCCCGAATCATGCGGTTGGCTTCATTCACTGCTTGCTCCGTTAGACCTTCAATAAGTAAGTAGAGCTTGGGAGGTGCGGGCACATCCTTGCCTCCTTTCTTGATGGTCTGGGGCACTTTGGTTTTTGGGGGATAATATTGGCCCTTGTTGGTGATGGATGTCGATGTAGTATCTGTGATTCTCGAGAGCGTGTCTTTATTGACCACCGTCCACCTTGCTTTCTGTGGAAGGTCGTTGATGGTGACACGCGAGTGGAACCGGCCTTTGTCTGGGCCAGACGTCTCTTCTGCTTTTCCTGCAATGACTTTGAATTCGGGCAAGTCAAGCCCTACATCTGGCGTAGATGCCTTTGCTTTAGGATCGCTGCTTTCAGCCACTGAATTATATGGCTTTTCTGGTTCATTGTATGCTTTGCGTTCCAAAGTCTGGTTGGTGGTTCTAACTTCATCAAGCTTGCTCAAGCCACGGCCTCCAAAGCCAAAGCTCATTTTCTCGGTACCCGACTTCAACTTCTGCATGTACTTGTCGGAGATCTTGATGAGCCTCTCGTCAATGTTCTCTACTTTGCTCAACCGCAAGGCCTTGACGGTGTCGGTAATGGACCGTTCCTGTGTGGACTTCACGAACGTATAGGCATCTCCTTTTCTGCCTGCTCGTCCGGTACGGCCAACTCTATGCACATAGTCCTCCATATGACTTGGAGCGTCGTAGTTGATCACCACATCTAAGCCCTTGACATCTAGACCTCGTGCAGCGATGGATGTAGCTATCAAAATGTCCATACCACTATCTGGATTGGAAAAGTCCCGGATCGCATACTTGCGATCTAGCTGCTCCTTTCCACCATGTATGGTGGTGGAAGGTATCTTCCGCGATAAGAGCTGCACTAGTAATCCATCTGCAGCCAGTTGCTTCTCCACGAAAATGAGTTTTTTGGTGCTGGGATAAGAATGGATGATCTCAACGAGCTTCTCCAATTTGCGGGCCTCCACAGTAGAATCGGAATCATCATTGACCTCAAACAATTCCACATGCTGCGTGATCTCTGGGGTAACAACACTGATTCCACCAACCACAACTTCAACGGCATCCGTTAAATTGTTCCGAACCAAAGCTTCGAGTTTCCTTGCAAACGTTGCACTGAAGAAGATTTTCTGACAGTCTGGGCGGATCTGGCTGAAGATTTTATTGACCTGAGGCTCAAATCCAAAGTCAAACATCCGGTCAGCCTCGTCCAAGACAACATATGTCACACGATGGAGATTGCAGATCTTACCGTTGTTAGCAGCCAACAAATCAATTAGTCTGCCTGGAGTAGCCACCACAATCTGCGAGCCCTTCTTGAGCTCTGCAATCTGAGCTTCTATAGGAGAACCCCCATAGCAGCAGCAAGACGAAATGTCCAATTTTTTTGTGAAATGCAGGAGTTGCTTGTATATCTGCTGAGCAAGCTCTCTTGTTGGCGAAAGCAAAATGGCTATGGGCCCATCTCCTTTCTCAAGTGGAGGTTGGTCCAAGACATGTGTTAGTAATGGAAGTAAGAAAGCCAATGTTTTTCCTGAACCCGTTTGGGCAATGCCCAAGAAGTCTCTTCCTGACATTAGAGCTGGGAGGGCTTGTGCCTGTATAGAAGTAGGCTTTTCGAATAGGAGAGTGTCTTTCATGACATCCAAAATAATCGGGGAAAGTGAAAGGTGGGCCCACTTCGACACTGGTGCAGGTACATTTGAGCCCTTGACTCGTATACCTTCCAAACTTCTGGCAGCAGCTATCTGGTCATGAGATAAGCTGGAGACTTCGTCAAGTTCGGTATAGAAGTTTTTTCTAAACGGAGCATACTCGATTGCTGAGTGATCCACGTGGCCCAATTCCTTTTGCTGCTGGAGTTTTTCGAGTTTGGCCTGGATGATGGTATCCGAGCCGGCATCAGCTTCCAGCCCCCCCTCGGAATCTGAGTCGTCAGAGTCCGCCATATCAGCATTTGCGTCTTGTGCAGGCGGTGCCAGGTCCGTATTTTCCAATGTATTCATGAAAGCATCCAACTCATCCACTTCCGGCCCCGAGTCCTTTGATTTTTTGGGTGCAACACTCGTGGGAACCTTGAATTTAGGCTGCTGCTGCTTCGAGTCGTCTGCATCAAGATCAAAGACACGTTTCTTGACTACTGGAGTCAGTGCCATTTTTTTGCGGGGGATTTTGATCACGGGAACCGATGCTTCAAGTGCTCGCTTCTTCTTCCATGCCTCCAAGCGCTTTTTCTTGCGGATTTTCTCATCCTCCGCCATTTTGGCTTGGCTGGCAGCTTCTTCCTCGGCCTGTTTCTTTTTCTTCCATTCCTCCAACCGTTTTTGTCTCTCGAGAATTCTATCTCGCTTCACTGCTTCTTGGTCAGTGGGACCCACATCATCAGAAGCCTTTTCTTTTGAGTCAAAACTCATTTCAATACCATTTTCCATCTTATCAACACCCTTCTCTAGCTTTCCATTTTCTAAATCATCATTTTTCCCAGACTTGTCAAGATCTGGACCTTTCTGGTTTTCGGGTGCGATACCAATATTCAGTTTCTCCAGGCCTGCACCACCAGTACTATCTGCAGACTGCTTGAGCTTCCACTTGGCAAGCCGTTCCTGTCTCTTTAAGAGCCGCTCCTTAGCGACTTCTGCGTCCGACATGTTAGTTGATGCACTTATTGGTGTGTCTATGATACAAACGTGACTGCCTGGTATGGCTGAAGAGAGGTATGAAGCGCGCTGCTCATTACGTCTCATACTCTCGGGCCTCAGGCCTCACTACTAAATACCTCACTACTAAACAATACTGGACAGAGACCAGAAAACACCAGATAACAATAGACACGCGTTGGACACTTTTCAGAATCGAGGATACTAAACTAGGTATTGGACAATTATTATATGTAGGAGTGTTGTAGTGCTGCTATAGCATATCTTATTTTGGGTGTACGGATGTGAGCCCCAGCCTGGTTCCTCAGCAATTGTTCCCCCTCACTACACCATCACATACTCCATTTACAGTAGAGAGAACTCCTGTGAATACCCGTGAATACCCGCGAATACCCGTATAACCTCTCAGATAAACCCTTACACCCCAAGATGTCTTCTATCGTTTACCAATTGGGCCATGAACCCATCAAGGACCACTGCTTCTCGCCCAACTTCGACCTCTTGGCCGTCACCAAGGCCAATACCATCGAGTTGTACCATACGACGGCCAACGCCACCACCAAGCCCCAGTTATTCACTGTTTTAAAGGGTCACGATAAAACAGTCACTTCCGTGGATATTTCGCCTGATGGATCCAAGATTTTGACCTGTTCTCAGGATAGAAATGCCTTGGTATGGGAATACGATGCTGCTTCGGGGGAATTCAAGCCCACGTTGGTGCTTTTGAGAATCAACAGAGCCGCTACGGTATGTAAATGGTCGCCTAATGGTGATAAGTTTGCAGTGGGCTCTGCAGATCGTATCATTGCCGTGTGCTACTATGAGGAAGAGAACAATTGGTGGGTGTCCAAGCACTTGAAGAAGCCATTGAAGTCCACCATTACCACGTTATCGTGGCACCCCAACAACGTGCTCTTGGCATCGGGTTCCACCGATGGCCACGTGCGTGTTTTCTCTGCCTTTGTCAAGGGATTGGACGAGAAACCCGAGCCCTCGGTGTGGGGTACCAAGTTGCCATTCCAAACATTGGTAGGTGACTACACAAACTCCACCGGGTCGTGGATTCATGGCGTATCTTTTAATGAGGACGGAAAGGGAGACTCTTTGGCCTATGTGAGCCACGATGGTACTGTGTCGGTGGTGTATCCTTCAGGGGAGGGCCAGCCGCCAGCATCGTTTGTGACGATCAAGACCGATGCATTGCCCTTCAAGTCGCTCTTATACTTGGGTGACTCCATCATTACTGGAGGCCACAACTGCAACTTGGTTGTTTTCCAGGGAGACCAGTCTGGGTGGAAGGAGGCCTACGAGGTGGAGAAGCAGAAGGACTTGATCCACGATGTTCCAGCCGAGGAGGACGAGGATGCCGAGATCTCCAGCCACCAGGCACTCAACATGTTCAAGCAAATGGACTTGAAGGGCCGCGTGAACAAGCCACACCAGAAAGGCACAGGCAAGGCGTTGAACACCACGCACCAGAACACCATCAACAGTATGCGGTGGTATGACGGAGGCAAGGTGTCTACGTCGGGAATCGACGGCAAGATCGTAATCTTTTCCATCTAAGCAGAGGTTACATGGTAAGAAGTAAAAACAAAATAGAAGTATAAGTATACTAAGAAGGAGAAATACAGGAAGTAGAAATGGAGTGACTAGTAGAAATGAGGTGAAGAGTAGATACACCGTAAGCAGAAGTACGATAAGAAGTAAAAGGTAACAAGTATGGTAATAAGCAAAATAAGGTAAGAAAATAAGATCAAGAATATGCACAAGAATATGGACAAAATGGTAGATATAGTGATGTGGAGGATGACTTGGCCATTGCAACAAAACGTCAGAAAATTTGTAAAGCTTTGGTAAGGGTTATCTTCATGAATAGTGGTTCAGAAGCAGAACTGAAATAAGGTTTTTCATCATAGTATCGTTGCAATGGTACCGTTAGTCATATGGTGACGAAGGTCTCGCCCAAGGCCACCGTCTCCACAAAAGAAACTGTATCATGATCTTGGATCTGTTGGTTAGTTATTGTTTCTGGTATCTTAGGCAAGGTCAGATGGTGATGCATGTTTGTTCCTGGATCACGAGTCTCCGGACATATGTTGTGTAAACAATCATCAGTAGAGCCTGCAACTCACATACCAAAAGGAAAAGGGAAGGAAAGAAAGAAGTAGAAATATTTGAAAGAATGGAAGGAGTAGAAATAAGCAAAAAAAAAAGAGTAGAATTTTGTAGAAAGAAAGGAGTGGAAGAAGAAAGGAGTGGAAGAAGTAGAAATGTAGAAAGAAAGGTGTAGTGAGAAATGAGAAGTGAGAATTTAGGTGAGAAAAAAGATTGACGTTCGAAACGATGGCTCACACCAGCACCAAGAGTGCGTGCCGGGTAATGCTCGCCCAGAGGGCATTGGGTGTGGGACTCGAAGAGATGGAAATGTTGGCTGAACGCGGCTGGACACGGCTAAGGTTTTCGCTCCCTCCAGAAAGCCTAAATGCCCCTTGGCAATAGTGGTCGCTTATAGTTAATTTGTGACAATGACGTCATCTTAAAATTATAAGCGAAGATATAATTTCTATTAGCCTTTTAGAACACCACTATAATTTATTCACCTTAGTTATCGTAGTGTAAATACGATGTTCCTTGAGTATAGCCTATGGCACTGTCTTAGCAAATGTCGTTGTATTCTTCCACTTAGATTGTTGAGATGCGCAGTGCATTATAAGGCCAATTCTGGCTTCCACATGGCCAAACAATAGACCACCAAGACAAACATTATGATAGTGTTAGACACAGTTTGACACAGTTTGAAATCATATGTACATCATATTATATAGCGTATTTTAGTAGATACCATTTTTAATTTTCATTATGGGCCCCTGACCGAATTACTTTGGTCAGAGAGGCTTGTATGGACTGGGTCCTTTCCCCAGCCCCGTGACGCACCGTGGGCGCACCCCATCTTTTTCGCAGTCGGCTTGAACTCCGTACATTTCTTGCAAACATCACCACCACCACCACCACCATCACCACCAACCTCCCAATCAAGACACTTCTGATCGAACCCGGTCCTCTTCTTGATTCTGATCCTGTGAACATATTAAAGCCTAATCATAGAAGACTTAATCGTTAGAATCTTCAATTCCAAACCACCTACCATCACCTAACCATACGCTAATTCATTTAATCAGCTTGTGTAATTAAATCACATCTAACAAAATCACCACACAATTAACCCAATTACCACGAAGACAACTCAATCACTAACAAAATAACTCAATTGCCTGACCTATTAATTCAGTCTTTGAACCACTTCAATCCATTACTTCTTCAGTTGTCCCCTAGTCACCATGTCTGAAAGAAGAAGCAAATCCATACAGCCAGTGTTTAGACGCCACAAGCCTGAACCAGATCAGGAACGCTCCATTGGCTTGGAAGAGCCTCTGGCCCCTTCGGAACGAGAGTCGTTGCTCCAGCCACAAGCGTCTTCTTCCCATCAAGCCACCAAAGGCACTGTGCGCCGGTCTTCGTTCTCCGCTGCTGATCTTAAGCACCGGTATCTGAATCCACCGGCACCGCAACCCCAGAACCAGCCATGGTTGCACCGGCTTTTTGCTTCGCAATACACGGTGCTGAACCCAGCTAACCACGTTCCCTCGAACTCCTCCACTCACCAGGACACCAGTTTGGACTATGAGTCGTATGGCAGGGACCTAGAGGATTATTACCGACGCAACTTGACCACGGTGGTACGTCCTGAGAAGTTGATTGGTCACTTCGACCACTTGACCGTCTGGAAGGACTGCTTTGCTGAGGACTTGGCCCAGTACAAGAGCAAGTCCGTACGCAAGTTCTACAGCGACCAAAACGAGCTTATACGAAGGTTCATTGAGATCGACCATTTCTTAGATAATGGAAAAATTCACTTGAACATGTTATCCACCTATACCAACACCAAAAACGTGGACGAGTCTGCGGATGAGTTGGTAGAGGTGGAGATGGAGCCTACAGCACTCCACAAAACAGTGTCCAAGTCCCGCTTCAACGACTTGCCAGGGAACATCAGAGAAGGAGGCCAATTCTTGGGGTTTGACAAGGAGAGACTGTCGCACCAGGTTTTCTTGGCCATCATGTTGAATTTCTTCATCAACTTTGCACTTCTTTTGGGGAAATTCATCATCTCGTACCTCACCAACTCTCTTTCTGTGGTGGCTTCGTTGGTGGACTCGGTTCTTGATTTCCTTTCCACTTTCATCATCTACATGGCCAACCGACTCTCCAACACCAAGAACTGGCAGACGCAGATCTCATACCCCATTGGACGCACCAAACTCGAGCCTTTGGGGATCTTGATCTTCTCCATTTTCATCATCATCTCCTTTTTCCAGGTGGGGCTTGAGGCTTTCAAAAGGCTCCTCTTGGTGTCTTCTGAAGACAAGGTGGCCGTGGCCATTGGCGTGGATGCAGTGCTGATCATGTTGGTGACCATCTTTGCCAAGATAGCGTGTTGGTGGTGGTGCTCCAGAAGCCCTTCTAGCTCTGTGCAAGCCTTGGCCCAGGATGCTGTGACTGATATCATCTTCAATAGCATTTCGCTTGTGATGCCTGCTACAGGATATGCCCTTGATATCTGGTGGCTAGACCCCATGGGTGCGTTGCTCTTGTCCATGTACGTAATCTTCTCCTGGAGCATTACTGCTTTCGAGCATATCGACAACTTGACTGGGGCCGTGGCCGATCCGGATGACTACAAGGTGGTGCTCTACTTGGCATACCGGTTTGCCGAGAGCATCAAGAAAATCACGGCCCTTAAGGTTTATCATGTGGGCGACAATTTGAATGTGGAAATCGACCTTGTTTTCGATACGGATAAATTTGACTTGAGCTTTAAGGATGCTCATGATATTGCTGAGGCTTTGCAGTATGCACTTGAGACTTTGCCTATAGTGGAGAGGGCATTCGTCCATATTGACTATATGGAGGGCAATTTCAAGGGTCACCTCACATGAGTCAAGTCAACAGTCAAGTCAAGGGTCAAGTTGAGTTAAGTCAAGTCGAGTCAAGTCTAAGGCCATCTCACCGAAGCTCTTTTTCAAAGGCACCATTTTTTTATGCAACCTCACTGGAGCATTTTAGGTAACATCAAATGACTGCATTCTTGAATGTTAACTTTAAACTTTGCCTCAAATGAGTTCACTTTTTGGAGGGAAAGAGCTCCCGCGTGCATTGTATGATGCTCTCTTTATACTTTGAAAGGATATCGTGGGAATTGTTTAGAGTAATACGGTCGTACTTCTGCACAATCTCCGTCACGCCGTCCAAAGCACTCTTCCATTCCTTGTTGGACTCAGACAATCTTTGCTTTTGCAAGTATAAACTAATCAATAGACAGTTTGACCCGTAAAAGAAGAAGAAGTGCACCTGGTCCGATAAGTAGGCAAAATACGAATCGTCCGTGACCTTCTGTGCAAACTGCACCAACTTCAACGAGTGGCTAAAGATAAGGCCTAGTATTTCGTCGTCTGCCAGACTGATGACTGATCTCAAATTATTCATGAGTCCCATTTTATTGGCCGATTTGCAATTAAGGTATGTGACGATCACTTGCAAATTGCAGAAGTGGTAGCACAACTCCACAAACTGCAACGTGGGCTGCTCAAATAAGTACAGCCATTGTTCGTGCCAGGCTCTGATCTCGTGGCCCACGGCCTCGTAATTGAAG
Source organism: Metschnikowia sp. 00-154.1 (assembly GCA_002370645.1). NCBI lineage: Eukaryota > Fungi > Ascomycota > Pichiomycetes > Serinales > Metschnikowiaceae > Metschnikowia > Metschnikowia sp. 00-154.1. The sequence goes on along the minus strand of NKZI01001723.1, from coordinate 74,394 downwards.
TCTAACTGGTCTTCGGAGTCCAGGTTCACCTGGATGAAGTTGTAGGTGATCAAAAGAATCTCAATTTCACTCACCATTCTCCCGTCAAAGTTGGTAGCACTGGGCAAACTCAACGCGGAAGTACAATAGTTTAGGCGGATCTCGTCCACCATACACATGCGGCCACTGACCACACAGCCCACCAAATGCACTAGCACCAAATGATTGTAGATGCGAAAAATCGTGAGTGTTTGGTCCGAGTCAATATCCTCGGAGCCTATCTCCGTAAGAAACGACTTTAAATTCGAATCCGAGCTGGGACTGTTCTTCAAAAGCTTGCCAAAAACAGACTTGGATATCATGGTGGAGAGCCCTAGACTGGAGAGGTACCATGCATCGAAGTTCACATGACTCTGTTTCGTGCTCTCTGAAAGATTCTCATTGGCACTGGCTGCAATGGACGATAGTGACGTCAGATAAATGGCCAATATCACTATGGCTTGGAGATACTCAATATCCCCAGTTTGTTCGCCTGGAATCGACGCATATCGCATCACACATGCATTCAAGTCATTGATGAGATGCTTGATCATGGCCTGGAACCTGGTGCTGCTCTGGATTTTATTTGTATTGAGCAGGAACCGCAACGAGAGGCAACAACATGTGGTGAGGAGGAGAGAAGACAGATTCCGGACCCGCTCCACCAAATGACTAGAGGTCATCTGAATGGGAAACAGCACCCACCGGCCATAGTTGCTGCGGAAATCATCCATGAGAGCAACGGCATCTGTTCTAGATATTATTTTCTTGGAAATGACATCTTCAAAGGAAGCTGGCTCGGGGTCTATCAGGAACAAATTGACAAATTGCAGAGGAGCATTTTGCATTGAGTTTGAAATGAGAAAAAGCGGTGATGTTTGGAAAGATCTGGCCGGCGAGACGAGTATAGATGCATCGTCTTTTCCAACACCTTCATTTGAAGGTTCAAGGTCATAAGTACCATGAACAGGAGATTTCAGAGGATTGGTGGTGTAGGCAGAAAGTGGATTTCCTAACTCCTGGCGGGTTTGCTTCATTGTTCGTGCTGCATCTAGGAGAAGCTTCACATTATCCACTGGAGGCTCATTCCTCTTATCAGTGGCCATCCGAAGAAGCTCAGAAACAACTTCAAAGATCAAATCGAGTTTTTGCAGCATGTTGGGAGCCTGAACAGCATCTGGAGACGGGATCAAGCCCAACGGAAATGACGAGTGCTCAAGCACATGACCAACCAAGTGTTCTGGTATACCCCCCACGATCTTGACATTGGGATTATCTGTTCTATATTCCGTTTCAAGCGAGCAAGGAATCTTGGCCAGAATACATGATACACACAGGATTGACACCGAGGAAGGTTTAAAGCACTTTCGTTTCCGCTTTTTGCAGTAGTCACAGGCTTTGAGAGCCCGGTGCTTCCTAGGGACCGGACGAAGGCCATTCGAAGGTCGCTCAACAGACAGGCTCATGTAATCTCCATCCAGGAAAATTGTCCCATCGTAATTTTTCGCCGTTTCAGCTTTATGATATTTGTCCATGGGCTTTAGGGGTTTTTCCGAGATGCGGAGAATGGAGTGTGATGCGATAAGGACACCTGCAGGAATGCATATCGGCCAAGCACAAATTCAGTCTAATCGTACCAAAACCACGGAATATTCAAGTATGAGTATCGTCAAAAACCTTGTAGAGAATAAGGCTTCCCCCTTCGGACATCTTTAAGTCCACAGAGGTAAGGCGTGCGCCATGGTTCAAGTCTAAATGGCTCGCATCCACAGTTCCTTTATATAACACTACCCCGGAGTAGTTCCTGCTACTGATGTTCAATTGTCCCCGGAACATGAGTTTGAAATCCTGCTGTTTGCACATATGAGGCAGATTATCTTTGTGAATTTCATGAACACGTCCACTTCCATAGTCATGGGTTTCTGCTGCTGGTGAAACAAAACTTCCAAGACGCCAGAGTGTGCCTTGTACACAGTCCGTCACGTCCCAGCTAAGCAGTTTAACACTCCAACTAAAAGCAACACCTACCTTTCCATCGGTCTTGGTAATTGTAGCCTTGAGGCCATGGATTGTGGGGTACTGAGGCTCGATCCACACCTCAAAGTCGTCTTTCACTGTAGGTGTCAATTTAAGCGGAATACCAAAGGTTTCCCGCACCATGGGCAGCCGGAATAGGCAATCTAGAACACGCAGAGGAATACTATCTTGGACAGTTTGTAAGTCCAAGGCTTGAAGGGAGTCGGAGTCCAAGGTGGCACTGTATGCAAGATACAGAAACTTCCTTTGGCTGGGCCAGTTTACGCCTAGCCACAAAGGAAGGTAGACATTTTTCTTGCAATCTTGGTCACTGTAATACACTTTGGCGACCTCGATTGCCAAAAAAAGCAGCATTGCCAGTGTAGTAGAGATGATCACAGTAGCCACAAAGCCACGCCACCAGCTACTGTTCATCTTCAGATGGCGAGTGACCAAACCAGGGTCATTCTGGATGTGTTGAATGATACGAGGCCTGGAATCCAGGTGGTACGGTCTCGGAGAGGTCAGGAGTCCGAACCGGAGTATTAGGATAGGAGATTTTGCAGGCCAGAGAGCCGGAGTTGAGTTTCTAAGCACAAGGCGATAAGATTTAGAAAACATTATTATTGTTGAGTTCCAAAAAAAAGGATGCTTTGGTGTTTAGATTGTGGGGTATGGCACAGGGGTGGAGTGTATAGTGCGATAAGTCAGGACAGGACAACCTAGAGACAGTAATGGAGAAGAATACTAGGTTCAGGAGTATAGGAATCTGGATTTAGGATTCTTGCTTAGGTTTAATGTTTTGGCTTCACACGTAGGAGAGATGGGGTCAGCCGGTGAAGAGTCCGTGTGGATGGTGGATGTGAATGGTGGATGGTGGTAAGAGTACATACAATAGACTGCGCGGGCCAAGGCCTGAAGATCACATGAACACAGCACAACCATCCAACCACCCTAACTCCCTCTACTAAATAAAAAATAATATAAATCACGTGATTTCGTATAATCTTTAAGAATGATTATAGAATAGTAAATTTTTATAGGGGGTTAATTTATTTCTTATTGGTTGGAGATTGGTCTGTCTGGGTATGTTCTAATAGCAGTAATATCAGCTCACACTCACAGCTACACAGCTACATAGGCACTCAACAAATTGTTTCAAATAGGCGCATTTAATCACTATAGTAATAGTAATAGTAATAGTAATAGTAATAGTAATAGTAATAGTAATAGTAATAGTAATAGTAATAGTAATAGTAATAGTAATATTATTAATATGTTGTGCGTAGTTGAGTGTTGATCTCACTTAGTTTCAGTGAATCGCAGTAAATCGCAGTAAATGTCAATGTCAAGTCTCAGTCAATCGCAATCTTAAAACGCAGTGTCTGTTGAGTAGTGAGTAGTTATGTGAAGTGTCTGATAAATGTCTGTTGAGTGTGTCAACCAGTAGTGACTAATGACTAGTGACTAGGGTAAAGTGTTGGATGGGACTAGGGTAAGGTCATTTGAGTGACTGACTGTTGACTGATTGTAGTACTGTAGGTCTGTAGTACTGTAGGTCTGTAGTACTGTAGATCTTTATCACCAAGTGTCTGAGTGTCCGTTGATGATCATCACTCATCCTCCAAGTCGGCCCAGCTGGTGCTTTTATCGTTCATCTTCTCGAACAACGACTGCACTTCTGCCTTGAGCTTGGCGTCCTTCTCCATCTGCTCTCTGGATAATTCCTCTTGCTTGGTTCTTTCTTCGTTAAGCTGCTTCTGCTTAGGTGTAGTGTACTTGCCCATAGTGCCTTCGGCCTGTTGCTTGGGACGATTGACAGTCTCAGTTCTGGCCCTACTGTGGGGTACTGGGGCCTCTTTATGCCCAATCCCCAAGCGGGCTGCAAGAACGTTTCCAGCATCAGTCATTGGCACCCGCTCATCTTCCTTGTCCGAGGAGTCTCGCAGGAGTTTTCGTGCGTTCTGTCTTGGTGAAGTTGTTTTTGAAGACATGTGTTTGGAAGGGTGGAGTTTTGGAGGGTCTTTGGAAACATGCTTTTGAATATGCTTCGAGTCTTTGGAAGATAGCGATGGAGAGTTCTGAAAAGAGTTCTGGGAAGAATGGGGGATTTGTTTTGGTCTAGGGCCCGAGATGGATTTACGCTTGCCTAACTCGACTTTGTTCAAAGAATCAGCAAGATCCCCCACACAGGGGGCATGTTGTTTGGGCAAGTGTGTTTTGGAATGTCTCTCGGATTTAACAGGAGACCCTGGTCTTGCTGGGGACGTGAACACTGTATTGAGAGGATGTTCATCTGGGGCATTGGCCCATTTGGAGCGTAGAAGCCCATTGGAAGCCGGGGCTTTGTGGGGGTGCTTCTCGGAAGACACCTGGGGTGTTTTGACAGAGGTCACGGGCTCCAGTATGGGTTCGGCAGTGGCCCATTTCGAGGCAAGAAGTCCGGACATGGCTAGGGATGATGGTGCTAGAGACGAAAGCTGGAGTGCGTGGAGATGACGTTTGCTGGTGCACCTGCACGCAGCATGGGTTGACGTCAGAACAACAACAAACAATCTCCACGATTAGAAAGTGGGGTTGGGGTTTTGTAGTCACCTCAAAAAGGCCTTTTTATTGAGCTTTCGATTTTCAAGCTATGCATAGTGGGTAACCATGTAATGCTAGAAATAAGCTGTAGAACTAAGTAGTAGCACGTAGTAGACACTAGTAATAGGTAGTATTGGGACTGGTGGAAATTAAGGAGTGGAACTAGTAGACATTAGTAGAACTAGTAGACAGTCGCACAGCTAGTAGACAGTACTAAAACTAGTAGAAGTAGTAAAACAGCTTTTGGTTAGTGGTAGATCTGGATGGATAGACTGGAAGGGTATGGACAATGTATTGGATAATCTGACTCCTGGGTATACCTAGTGGGTTCCATGCAGTAGGTGAACCTGTATCCCAAGTCAACCAATCACAATCCTAAAAAGATAGTGTAGCATTGGGATACGAGAAGGTTGCATTGGGATGCAAGACGGGTTGCATTGTACAGGACCAAGACTATGAAAGAAAGAACCGAGAGGTTAACCCTAAAGTGTCAGGTGTTTCAGGTCAGGTCACGCAGAACATGCGCTTAGCCAACCCACGCACCGCACGGTTCCAAGCAGTCCGAGAACCAGACTGCCGCACGCACCTCTACGCCTTAGCAAACCATGGAACAACAGACAAATAGAGTAAAGGAATTTAGATAGAGATTTTTTAAAGAGATTTTTGATACAGAGTAGAATAGATTGAGAGTAGAATAGATTGAGAGTAGAATAGATAGAATAGAATAAAATGAGAGTAGAATTGTTATAGAAATAATTGTGTTTAATACTTGGACCGGACGGGTTACCGTGTTTCTCATTTGGTAGCTATTACAAAGAGCAGAGTGAATTAGACTCATGAGCATAAACTTAGTAATTCTTAGTCATACACCACCACCCCCAAAATTTACCAAACCACCAAGAATACCAAAAATAATACTACTACGATATACACTAATAAATAGTCATGACAACGAAGCATTTTTTATTAAATTTAGCTTCAAGTGTAGTTTCATAAGTAGTTGTTATTCTGCAAACTTCCTGTGCCAAGCGCAACACTGGTGCCCTAAAAAAGATCCACTAGACACCACACTGAAACAATATTCACTCAGACATATTCACTCAGACATATTCACCAGACATATTCACTCAGATAAAAAAAATCACTGAAACATATTCACTGAAACGTATTTACACTGATTTACGAGTACCAGTATAATCATAATTCTGACCCCAATTCTGAAAACACCAAACATTAAACATTTCTCTATGTAAAATGCTAAGAGATGGTGGGTGGAGTGGTGGCCCTGGAATTATGCCGTGAAAGGCCCCAGTGGCAACTAATGGAGGTGCGCATCCGGCAGGTGGCCAGGTGTGCCGGACCAACCCCAGCCATAAGTAGCGCGGGCCTGCCGGCCCGTTTGCTCTTTACCTGGATTCATACTATCCTCAATTGCCAATGTCCAAATTCTCCTCATTCAATTTGTCCTCCGATTTGCCTGCATGGAAAAAGCTCGAGGCCTCCTACGAGAAGGTCGGCACCTCCTTGAAGGTCAAGGACGAGTTTGCTGCCGATAGCCAACGTTTCGACAAGTTCTCGCTGACCTTCACCAACTATGACGGCTCCAAGATCTTCTTTGACTTTTCTAAGAACATCATCAATGACGACATCAAGAACGAATTGCTCGAATTGGCCTCCGAGGCCGGCGTCGAGAGGTTGAGAGACGCAATGTTCAACGGTGACAAGATCAACGAGACCGAAGACAGAGCCGTGTACCACGTGGCCTTGAGAAACCGCTCCATGAAGCCCATGAAGGTGGACGGAAAGGACACTGCTGGTGAGGTGGATGACGTGCTTAAGCACATGAAGGAGTTCTCCGATGCCATTAGATCCGGAGAATGGACCGGTTACACCGGCAAGAGAATCACCGATGTGGTGAACATTGGAATTGGTGGTTCCGACTTGGGTCCTGTTATGGTCACCGAGGCCTTGAAGGCTTACTCGCAGCCTGGCCTCAATGCCCACTTTGTCTCCAATATTGACGGTACTCACTTGGCCGAGGTTTTGAAGGGCTTGGACCAAGAGTCCACCTTGTTTTTGATTGCCTCCAAGACTTTCACCACGGCTGAGACTACCACGAACGCCAACTCCGCCAAGTCTTGGTTCTTGGAGAAGGCCCAAGACCAGGCCCACATTGCCAAGCACTTCGCTGCATTGTCCACCAACGCTGAAGAAGTATCCAAGTTTGGTATTGACACCAAGAACATGTTTGGTTTTGAGTCATGGGTTGGAGGCCGTTACTCCGTCTGGTCTGCCATTGGCTTGTCTGTTGCCATCTACATTGGCTACGAGAACTTCGAGGCCTTCTTGAAGGGTGCCGAAGCTTTCGACGAACACTTCACCAGCACTCCTTTGGAGAAGAACATTGCTGTCACCGGTGGTTTGTTGTCTGTTTGGTACAACAACTTCTTTGGCGCCCAGACCCACTTGGTTGCTCCTTTCGACCAATACATGCACAGATTCCCTGCCTACTTGCAGCAATTATCCATGGAGTCCAACGGTAAGTCCGTGACCAGAGGCAACTCATTCACCAACTACCAAACCGGGACCATTTTGTTCGGTGAGCCAGCCACCAATGCTCAGCACTCGTTCTTCCAATTGGTCCACCAAGGTACCAAGTTGATTCCCGCAGACTTTATCCTTGCTGCTCAATCGCACAACCCTATCGAGAACAACTTGCACCAAAAGATGTTGGCTTCCAACTTCTTTGCTCAAGCTGAAGCCTTGATGGTGGGCAAGGATGAGGAGCAAGTGCAAAAGGAAGGTGCCACAGGTGGCCTTGTTCCTCATAAGGTGTTCTCTGGTAACAGACCCACCACTTCTATCTTGGCTCAGAAGATTACACCAGCTACTTTGGGAGCTTTGATTGCTTACTACGAGCACGTGACCTTCGTGGAGGGAGCTATCTGGAACATCAACTCGTTCGACCAATGGGGTGTTGAGTTGGGTAAATCTTTGGCCAAGGCCATTGGCCCCGAGTTGGACAGCTCCAAGAAGATCGACAACCACGATCCTTCCACCAACGGTTTAATCAACCAGTTCAAGGAATGGCTCAAGTGACTGCTTGACGCGAAGTTGTGAGTAGCTTCGCAGCTATAGATACCATAATTAGTTAATCACAGACAGATTTAGGATAACAAGTGGAAAGAGTATGAAGTGAGAAGAATTAGAAATGAACAAGATTTGAAGCAAAGTAAGAAAGAATAGAAAAAATAAGAAGAAGAAGAAGAAGAGAAGGAGGAGGAAGAAGTGGTGTAAAGAGTAATTGGATAGTAAGAGTATAATAAGAATCGATGAGCAGTGCGTGCCTGCATACACCCCCACAAAGATTCCCAGCATATCCGATGCTTCTACATAGCAGTCTCCAACAATGACGACAGAAAGCCAGGCAGCAAAGATGTCAAAGAAAAACGTCACGGAAAAGCACGAGACTCTCGAAGGTGCCGAGGGTTTGGATAATCCCTTGAGAGCCATCATTGTGGTGAACCTGAGTGAGAATCCAGAAGGTGATTTGGAAGAGAGAATGCTCGATGGCATCCAGAGCTTCGAGGAGGTGGAGCAGTTTTTCGACCAGTTCGACGAGAAAATTGCTTACCCCAACGAAAACGACATCAAGTACGAGGTCGGAAGCGACGGGCTTGTGGTATTTGTGGTGAGCACATTGAAGTTGAAGGACCAGGTGATTGAATTCTTGGATGCTTTCAGTAAGAAAACTGACGAAACACGTGAAAAGGAGGAACTGAAGGAAGAGGCTAAAGAATCAGTGGCCAAAAAGACCAAACACAATTAACGACTCCAAGACTTGATTTGTGATATTCAGTCTACTGATGGTACTATACTGGTGTCACAGCAAGATTAGAGTAGCTACTCATAAGAACAAAAATACGATCTAAATTATACGAAATCATGAGCAGGCTGTAGAATTTAATCTTTGGTAGTGTTTGTACTTGTTAAAGGAAATAGTGGAGTAAATAGTGTTCATTGAGACAGTGGCAGTGAGCATTAAGTGACAGTGACAGGGCAGTGACAGAGACAGTGAACTCGTCTGATTTATGAAATTTAGAATTTATAGTTTAGGATTTATAAATTGTATAGTGAAGTTCAAATACCATATATATATATATATAATGATTTAGTGTTAGGTCAGTTAGGTGAAGGCAACCAGTGTGGCATATCCCATTCCGTTTGAGACAGTTAAGTCTCCAGCAGACAAATCCCCACTTACTCATTCATTAAAGCCAGTACCGTTTCAAAAAGACTCAATTGAAATATATTCACAAAAAAATGAATCTAAAAGGTACATGTATAATGTATGTCATTATTGTACAGACAAGGAGGAACCTTTGAAAGTTGGAAACTCGAGACAAACATATAGATAAAGAAATTCAAGCTGTTCAAAAAAAAAAAAAAGATTATAAATTTGAATAGTTCGGAAATAAGCAAATTCAACAAACAAAGACAAGGCGATTGTTAGGCAGTACTGCTATGAGACTAATACATATACCAAGCCAGCAAGCCAGTGAGACAAGACAGCAAGATACTAAGACAAGACAGTAAACAGTCCATCAGTGTATAGTGAAAAAAAAGATAACAATATAAATAAAGTTTGTAGGGTTTTGCAAGGTTCAAAAAATTTAGTAAGTTACGTAGGGTACAGTAAGATATGGTGAGGTTCAGCAAGCAAGTGAGCAATAGTCAGTAGTCAGTAATTTAAATTTGATGAATTAAGTAAGTTATTGAAATCTATTAGGTCACTAATTTAACTGATTCATAAAACCTCAATCACTCATAAATTATGTATTACTTGAAAATCTATAAATAGTACATCACCAAAACAGTAGGATAGTGAGACTGAGCCATACAGTGAGACACACTAGTAACATACACCAAGACAACCAAATATATAAGCACGAAATCTAGCAAATCAAATTCAATCTCGAACTTGCATTAAATAACTTGTCTATTATCCACAAGAATGGATTTCGACCCTGATATTGGTTTCTTGTTGTGGGCCATGATGATGGTGGTATTACACCCGTGCACCGCACCAGCCACTCAACACTAGCGTCGCAGGTGCACCTCATACACCCCACCAAACATGGACGACTGGAGAAGAATCGACATCGACGCCTTGGAGCCCGAAAACCATTTATCCAAACAGGACTTGGTGCCGGACATCGAGTCTATTCCCTTGCTGCAGGTCCAGGCCACGACGCAGCATGTCAAGCAGGCATTATCTCTGGGCCAGTTCGCCAATGCCTTACAAGCTGCCTTGGAAACGCCTCCATACACCAGCGAAGAACAGGCCAAGACTCTTCAGACGGATGCTGTATTCGAGGTGCTCGTCTCCATCAAGAACAACCATAACACCAATGAGTTCCCTTCGTTTGTCAAGCAATTGTCGTCGGACCAGCAAGATACCTTGATCAAGTACATCTACAAGATTATGTCGACAAAGAATGGGGCCAAGCATGGGGCATTGATGTTGAGTTGGTTTGAGAAGACCGTCGAGGTCACGGGAATGGGTCCTGTGGTTCGTTTTTTCTCCGATAGAAGAACCGTCTGAATAAGAACCATCAGGAACCAACTATTTGGCCAATTAGAAAGTATGGATCAACAAAATATTAGAATGTGATTAGTGTAGAATTCATGGTGATTAATTGTGATTATATGACTTCATGTGTTTAATGACTTAATGTAGCTAATTATGGTTGTCATTATTAATTATGATATGGATACACGACTGCTGTATTTATACAGATTATCCAATTAGTGTAGAGTGGTGTCTTCTGAGAATGTTTTTGGCAAGCTGGTACGCATACTAGACTCCTTTCCAATGCGCTTGCTGACCACGGAATCAAAGCGGCGTGAGATGTTTATATCGTTGGACATCCTCAACGGGCTGGGCGACTTTAAAGGCGTGGGTTTCTTGAAAGCCCCTTCATTTTCGTTGCCGAATTCCTGTGTAAAGTCTATCGTAGGGCTATTGGTCAATGGGTAGTCGATCTTGGTGAAGTCCAATTCAGGGTACTCGAAGCTGGCTGTTCTGTTGATGATTTCGTTCAACTCGGTAATCTTGGCTTCTTGCCTGGTCTCTTTTGCTATGTGGGCTTCAATGAGTTCATGTTGTTGATGTACCTTGTTTTTCTGGGCCTCTAGTTCTTGCTGATATTCACCAATACTCTTCTTGTAGACCTCCAAGTCTTGGCGATGCTTCCCTTCGTTTTCTTCGAGTTCCATGAGTTTGTGTTCCGACTGCTTCTTGAGTTCACTCAATTCTTTATCTGCCTTGATCTTGTGTGCCTCTAAGCTGTCGTTGATCTTCTGAAGTCCCCGCAATTCCACAATCAAGGTCTCTTTTTCCTCCAAGATCGACGTGAGCTTGCTCAAGTTTTTCTCTTGGATACTGTTTGTTTGCTGAAGAGCCTCGACTTCAGCTCTCAACGTGGACTGGCTCTCAGCAACTTGCTCAAGTGCTTGTAATTTCTCCATAGTGTCCTTGTAAGAGTGTTCAGCCGATTGGTGTTTTTCCTGCAACGAAGCGAGTGCATCGTTGGAATTTTTGAGGAGAGCTTGAGTGGATTCAAGTTGCGATTGTGCAGTTTCGAATTCCACTGACTCTTGGCACTTCCGATCATAACGCAGTTGCAACTCCTGGATTTTGACATTCTGCTCAGCAACAGTCGACTCAAGTTCAGAGATCGTATTGCCTTGGCTGATAAACTTCAGCATCATTTGGTCGAGATTTTGCCGAGTGAAGGCCAATTCCCGATGTATTTCCTGCACAGTCCCACTCTTTATCTGAGCCAACGATTGCTTTAACCCCAGGATTGTCTGTAGAAAAGCGTCTTTTGTATTTTTCAAAACATCGGGATGTACTACTTTTGCGTGTTTAGTAGTGTCGTGATGTACTGTTTCTCTTGAGATAGGCCGAGGAGTATAAGGCTTTCCTACTACCTTTCCTGCAAGCCTGATTCCAGAGGCTCTGATAGCAGGTCTCCTGGAAGAAATTGTAGGTCTTGCGTATCCAGGTAAAGCTGTCTTCAGCAAACGACGAGGAGCAGTAGAAGCAGCAATCGTAACAGGCTTGGGGTTAGACTTTATTAGCGTGTGCTTCTTCATGAATAAGTTCTGAGTATCATTAAATTCGTCCAAAGAAGCAGCCACAGCAGCCGAGTCTGCGTTTTTGTTCAAGTGCAAGACATAGTGGCTGGAAGGCTTGAAGATCAACTTCTCCACCATGGGAAACATGGTGCCTTTGGCAAAAGTATCATAGAATGTCCTGGTGTTGACATCTATGATGGACGTGATCATGCCTTGAGTGTACAAGTTGACTATAAGACACGACAGAATACCATAGGAAGAGTTGGAGTGGCGTTTAGACACCAAGCGAACTATGGCCTCACTCAACTTGACCTTCTTCAATTGGCGTTCTAAAGGAATGGACTGGGCATAGTTCTTCACGTTGAAGATGTGGAGCAAGTCAACAATTCCGTCTCTTTTGACTTCACAAGCACTCACGAAAACCGTGGAGTCAAGCTGGACGTATTGCGCAAAGATCTCCTTCAAACTGGAGAGCTTACCACAAGAACCAGTCAAGACAATGGAAGCAGGTTCTGAGGAGAGGTTTTGCAAGAGCAGATCAGGGAGCGAGTTTTCAAAAACCGCCAGGAACGAATGTTGTTGTTGGCCAAGCACAAGGGTATTTTGCGTGGTGGAAAAGGCCCCGTCTAAGGCCTCATCAGGGCTACTAATGACCTTGAGGATATTCATGGTATGATTATGAGTTGGACTGGTTTGGCGTGTTTCAACACTGTTTCAGAATGGTTTCAGAACTGTTTCAGAACTGTTTCAAGAAGAAATGGGATGTTTCTTTGGCGGGTGTTTTCGTAGTCAGGTGTGCTTGTGTATAGTGTTTGGTTGGTGTGTTTGGATATTGAGCGCGTTTCTGAGATCACGAGTGGTGTTTATGAAGTGGCCGGATGCGGCACGCGGTGCGAGATGAACGGTTGCAACTACTACTTAAACCAAAAACGGAATAGCCGAGATTGCTTGATCTGAACAAAACCGAGTCACGTGAACATTATTAGATTTGATTCTTGTGGTCACGTGAGAGAGTTAGAGCAATCACTTTTTATTTATCTTGTGATACAGTGAGTCATGTGAAAAAGTGAGTCATGTGATACAGTACTAAAGTCGGGTAATACAGTGAGTCAAGTGTTACAGTGAGTAATATGATACAGTACTGGAACAGGTGTTAAAGTAGAAGAGCTTTGTGGGTATGGTTTGGTTGCATCATCCCCAAGAACAATAGCCTCGAAGGTATCGATTTGGCCAAATACTTTTGTCCCAAATATATTCTGATTTGTAGTGACAATTTTTCATCACTTCGACCTGAAACTCAACAATGTTCAGTATCTGAACTCTGACCAACCCAGTCAAGAGCAGCTTCTCTCCTATTGTCTAACAATAAGTAATCATAATTATCAACCGGAAAATAAGCCCAACTAAAAGGAACCGAAAACCCCTGCTTTTTCGTTTCAAGAAATTCTAGTAGTTGATGTAGCCATAGAGCAGGCAATGCCTAGAGTTGTAGCCTAGATGCTGGTCACCCAATACATGAGATTTGCCAATATCACGATGTATGGATCGCCTGAACCGGGCCACGTCTATGTTAAAGAGCTTCCTAGAAATGTCTCCATGGAGTGTATACAAGAACAGAAATACTAGAGCAGCAAGTGCTCAGAATAGATGTCTTCCGACTATACTCATGAGTAACTGTAGTCATGAGTACCTGAGTAACTATAGTCATGAGTACTTGGTGATGCTAACCATAATGGGAGCGCGCACCTCAGATCCTGATGTGGCATTAACGAAGGGAATTCGAAATACTTAAAGTCAGGTGATTACAAATTACAAAAAAAAAAGAGAGTAGTGACGTAATAATATATAGCCTTTTGTCGTAATAAAATATAATAGGTAAGTCAGTAGTAGCACTTTAATGATGTAGAGTGTTGTAATGGTGTAGTGTGCTTCAGATTGGTAGAAGACTGTGAGGGTAGTCTAGTAGAAGAAAGAAGCGTACATACATATAAATGCATTCACTTAAGAAAATAGAACTTAGTAATATAATTCTAGAGAGTGTGTGAGAAAGGAAGAGAGAGATAAAGAGGAAGGATATATAGAGAGTCAGGTGATTTACTAGTGTGTATGAGAGTCTATGTATAGTCAGTGAGAGGGTCAGTGAGTGGATCAGTGAGTGAGACTCTAATCTATGGATCTGGGAAAGGCATGGAGTGCATGGAATGCATTGAGTATGGAGTAAGGAGTGCATAGTGTTGGAGAATTCAACTATTAATAATTATCGAGTCAGGTGAGAGTCGGAAATTTCTAATAGTGGGGTAACTCTTGATTCAGAATTCCTACGCATTGGATTTTTCAATGCTGTGGGGTGGAGGAGCATTTGCGTTACCGGATTCGGAAGGCTAGCGCGCAACCCATTAAACACTCAAACAACATGGAGTCTCCCAAAACCTTCAGTTCGATATTTATGACTCTAGAAATTTGTACAGAGGTATACGTGACATCTGGAAATGAAACATACTACTTTCTTCTTTTATGTTTCATTTATGCCGTGTTAAATGGTGTTTCAGAACAGTAACCACCAGGCGGCCTCTCTGCAGTCACGTTGCAATCGTGCATTTCGCCCCACACCCTTCCACACCCAGCAACTATTTAAACAGGTGCACTTCCCCCGCCTCTTTTTTTCCCATCCATTCTACAAACCCTAACACAATGTCTACCATCAAATTGAACTCCGGTTATGAAATGCCCCAGGTCGGGTTCGGCTGCTGGAAAGTCGACAAGGCTACTTGTGCTGACACCATCTACAACGCCATCAAGGTCGGTTACAGATTGTTCGACGGTGCCGAGGATTACGGCAACGAAAAGGAAGTTGGTGAAGGTATCAACAGAGCCATTGACGAGGGATTGGTTGCCCGTGACGAATTGTTTGTGGTCTCCAAGCTTTGGAACAACTTCCACCACCCAGACAACGTGGGGAAGGCTTTGGACAGAACTCTTGCAGACTTGAACCTCGAGTACTTGGACTTGTTCTTGATCCACTTCCCAATTGCCTTCAAGTTTGTGCCTTTCGAGGAGAAATACCCTCCAGGATTCTACTGTGGTGACGGAAACAACTTCCACTATGAGGATGTTCCTTTGATCGACACATGGAGAGCTTTGGAGAAGTTGGTCAAGGCCGGCAAGATCAAGTCCATTGGTATCTCCAACTTCAACGGAGCATTGATCTACGACCTTCTCAGAGGTGCTGAGATCCCTCCTGCTGTTTTGCAGATCGAGCACCACCCATATTTGCAACAACCTAGATTGATCAAGTACGTGCAATCCAAGAACATTGCCATCACCGCATATTCGTCCTTCGGCCCACAATCGTTTGTGGAGTTGGACCACCCCAAAGTCAAGGAGTGCACCACTCTTTTCGAGCACAAGGACATTGTGTCCATTGCTGAGGCACACAAGAGAACTGCAGGCCAAGTGTTGTTGAGATGGGCCACGCAAAGAGGCCTTGCTGTGATTCCAAAGTCCAACAAGACCGAGCGTTTGTTGCAAAACTTGAATGTGAATGACTTTGACCTCACTGAAGCCGAGATCCAGGCCATTTCCAAGTTGGACGTGGGCTTGCGTTTCAACAACCCATGGGACTGGGACGAGATTCCAATCTTTGCTTAGAACTACTGAATAGATTTGGACTTGCTCCAGTGAAAATCCAACTAATGATGTAATTGAAATGCCATGATTCAACATCTCCAATCGTCTCTATGTCTCGTCTAATCTGTATTCTTATCTGTATTTTAATCTCTATTCTGCATCATTCAATCCTCCTTATCACAATGGCCTATATCGAGTCCAACACGGCCTTTCTTCCCACATTCAACAACTTCAATCTGCTGACAAAATCATCCCTGTTGATATAAGCACCACAAAGTCTTCTCTTTCCCGTGAACTCCGTTCTCAGGTGAAAGCATCTCCAGTTGTCAAAGATCAAGCACTGGCCCGGCTTCAACTGGTAGAAGATCTCGTTTTCGGGAGAGCTGATGATGGCATACCAGCTCCGAATGGCCTTATAGAACTTGGGTACATCTTCAGGATTGGCCCAATTGTCCATACAAGAGCGATCACTCTGGTTCCACCGCACCTGGATCAAGTCCCCGTTCAGGTCAAGCTTGAATACTGGTTGTGCAATATCTGGCTGGATACATACCTTTTCTTCTCCAGCAGAATGAGCCGGTACCGGAATTTTAGTCAAGAGCTCAAAACTCTCAGGGTCCGTCTTGCGCAAGATCTGTGCACACTGGAACGCATCCACCAACGACGTGGTTCCTCCCTCTCCATCATGGTACAACAAATGGAACAATTGCAAACCTGGAGTATCAGACCAGTAGGTTCCGTCAGTATGGGAAGAAATATCGAAGTTGGTGTATGCCGTGTCCTTCTTGCCCAAGTCGGAGGTGAAGTCCCAGAACCCACCATAGTGCGTGGGCCGAATGTACATGAGCTTCTCACAGAGCTTCTCGGTATCTTCTGGGGTCACTGGCACATTGTCAATGAGCGTAAATCCATATTGCCATGTTTTCAAGCACCAGTCCTTGATGGCTTCTTCGTTGTCTGTTTCATCAGAGGAGGCCATTATCTGGTTGAAGTCCACCGTAGGCATGTTGTCCTTGATATCGGCCGTTTTCCAGAACTTTCTGGCTAAGATCTCTTTTTCGCCCTCCACTTTATCTTTTGGAGAAACAAGAGATGGGTTGTATGCGTGGAGCCGTAACCAGGCGAAATCGTACTTGGACTCATGGTCGTCCTGACTCCACACAATGGTAATGCCTGATTCGGTGGTGTCACACTGCACCGCAAAAATCTCGGGGTCGATGGTGGCCGAGTTGAGCAACCGCTGCTTGGTGGTGTCGAAGTAGCACTTTTCACAGTGGCAGTTGTCTCTCAACCATATGTAATGGAACGACGACTGGACTCCATCGAAGTCCACAGTCAAGCTGTCTGGGTTAGGTCTGACCTGCATTCAAAAAGGGTGGTGAAAAAGACAAAGAGGAATTTAAAGTGGGCAAATTAGAAATTCGAAGTGTGAATTCGAAGTGGGTTCCAAAGTGGGATTTGAAAAGTAGGGGATTAGCAGGTGTTGGAAACCTGGGGAAACGCGACTTCTTATATAATGCGCCCTTCGCCTTGGCTTACTGTACGAGGCGGTGAAGACAGTGTATGGTGAGAGGAAGCGAAAGGCTGCGGACGTGTGCAGGTCTGGGGTACCCCCTCCGATAACATCATGACACGCCGTTATGTACAGGTAGATGTTAATTTCTCCAAACTAGCAATTCCAACTTGTTAAAAATATTATGTAATGCTTTTTTTGCTTCTTTTTTTATGGTCCTGAAACGATAAGCTTTAAGGGGAACTCGTGGCTTATGGTCGTGGCCTGCATACACGCACGCTGCGATCGGCCCCTACACTCCCCCTACCTCCTCATGGCTTATCTACCACCAGCAACTACTACAACCTACTTCACATTGAGCGGTTGTCACGGTAAACGACATAAAAAAAGAGCTCATTCTGCACAGTGGCCATGGCGGATTTTCTACTGTGCAAGTCCAATGTTTCACATTCCGCTTTGACCGATGCTCTTACATGCCACGATAAGGACGGTGTTACTGCCATCTGTCGACTGCCAGATAGCATGATCACAGATGTAGAGCGGAAGAAAGTATGGTGGTATTTTTTAGGCCACCTTCAGAGTGCGGAAAAAAACAAGTCTCGCGGTGAGGTTCCAGGCTGCCATGGGTCTTCATATCCGAATGGATCAGAAGGGTCTGACTTGTCTCGGGACTCTGAATACAGTGACTCTGAATCTAGGGATTCTGAATACAGGGACTCCAAATCTAGGGACTTTAAATACAGTGACTCTAAATCTGGAAATCTTGAATCAGAAGGCTGTGAATCAGAAGGCTATGAACCTGGAGACATTAAACCAGACAATGAAACAAATAAGGATTCTCCAGGCTTTTCATCTCAGGAGAGTGAACCTTGTGAAACTCCAGATTGTGGGGAATCATATGAAAACCTTTCACTTCGGATAGAAAATTCCCAGAAACCCCAAGAAAAACGACTTGATCTGGACCCCAAGAAAAAATTGGCAGCGAACGAGGATCTAGATTTCTTGGTGCTTGATGATTTGAACCCCCATCCTGATGAAGCCCAAGTCATGCTTGATGTAAAGAGACTGTTCACTCTCTTGTCACAATTGCACATGAACGGAAACTCCTCCTATACCACCATACTCTCTGGAGATGAAGTCAAGACCATGCGCAGGAAGCTCTATTTCCTTATAGTGCACATGCTCCGCAAGTACCCTTGCTTACACTATTACCAAGGCTACCACGATATAGCCAGCGTGGTGCTCCTTGTTTGTGGCAGTGATGAGGACTCGTTTAGGGTCTTGGAGCTGCTTACGTTGTACCATCTTAGGGACTTTATGTTGCGGGACATTTCGCTTACCATCAACCACTTGAAGCTCATTCCAATGATTCTTGAGAATGCTGAACCCCAATTGTTTGAGATGATCCGGGGCACGTCTCCGTCGTATATGGAGTCGGAAGGACTCTACTATGATTACAAATTCACACCTGCGCTTCTGCTGGTGTTGACGCTCTTCAGTCATGATTTGGCCAGCTTCAACCATATCACCAAATTGTGGGACTTTATCCTCAGCTACAAGTCTGTGGCCGTGAGTGCTTATTTTTATGCTGCTGCTATTGTACATTTTAAGGATTCTATAGTGACTGCCTTAGACGATGTGACTAATGTGGATCTGTCCATGTTGCACTCGCTAATATCGCCAGCAAAGCTCTTTGGGGACTTGACCGAAGCTGACCTTGAGTCGATCTTACTTTCCACCTCATCTTTGATCCTGAATTTTCCGCTTGAATCTCTGCCCAACTCTTACAAAACCTATAAGGTGTGGTTTGAAGAATACAACTGGAAGTCAGTTCTCAGCACCACGTCCAGTTTCAAAACCACTTCAGATTTGACTCTCGATCTGGATTCTCTTCGGAACATCTTGGAACTCCAGGAAGAGCAGCTGGTCTGCGAAACTTTGCATGATGCTGAATTGTTCAAGAAAGCATTGGACAGTGCCGAATCCATGTTAGCAAGTTCTGAAGAATTCGAAAAGCTGAGCTTGTTTTCTTCTTCTAGCATGTCATCGAGTGTCACGTCATTAGCCAACTCTTCAATCATCAAGAAGATCTTTGCGTCTGGAAATGATAAACCCTCTATCCCGCAATCCAATATCTTCAAATTCACCATTTTCGTTGGGTTTGCAGGAATCCTTATCCACTTTATGCTTCGACAAAGCGGATGGTACTTCATATCCAAATTGCCTCGGTTCATTCACAATAGCTTGGGTGATAAGAGCTTTGCCAATGCTGAACTCAGGCATGTGACCAATGTACTCGGCGAAGTTTGTTCCCATATGAGAGAAGCATTTGCACGAGAATCAATAGACTTGGGTCAAGTTGGTCTAGGCACATTAAAGAGACACATCTATGCGCTAGGAAACCTCAACTAGCCAGCCAAGGGACTTTTTAGGCTCCCGACATTGCGTCGATGGAGTATATGAGCACGACGTCTGCATATGGCGAGTGTCCCCAGCCTCTGTTTCCACTTGAACTGATCATGAATCGTCCGGTATCATCAACAATGAGGTTACTCAATACACCGCCATGGTGGCCTGGAATAACATAGAACGGCGTAGCCCGTTTCTTAGACACAGCAGTTTCCTGTGTGAACTCGTCATATAATTTGAGGTTATA
Source organism: Metschnikowia sp. 00-154.1 (assembly GCA_002370645.1). Lineage (NCBI taxonomy): Eukaryota > Fungi > Ascomycota > Pichiomycetes > Serinales > Metschnikowiaceae > Metschnikowia > Metschnikowia sp. 00-154.1. Next base: position 54,835 of record NKZI01001723.1, on the reverse strand, counting down.
AAGACGGATGTTATCCTGGGATCCACAGAAGATGAAGTTGTCGTTTGGCATTATGGATAATGCACTGACAGGCCCCGAGATTTTGGGGAACGCCAAGCGTTTCAGTACATTAGGGACCAGAACACTATTATGAGCAGCATGCGGCATGCGCAAGGAGAACTCCTCCACCGTACTATTTCTTCTGCCCACGTAAAGTTTGTCTCCATCATTGGACCAACTGGCAGTCATACACCATGGAGGAGTGCCTTCGGGGACCCCAAGCTTCAACACGGAACTGGAGCCTGAGATACGGGCATCCCAAATGTTGATAGTGCCATCGATATTGGAGCTCATGAAGATGTTATCGTCAGTAAGGGTTTTGTTTTTTCCCGAGTCGGTTTTAAAGTTTTTGGCTGCATCTTCCGATGATCTGGCGTCGTCCTTTTCGTCATCATCCTCATCACTTCCAAACAACGAATCAGCGTCACTAGAGTTTTCGGCAAATGTAATGTCCGTCAAGCCAATAGCCCTGTAGCTTATACTGGAGACTTGACCCGTACTCCCGGAGTATAAGTTCAAGGTCTTGCCCGTATTAAGGTCCCATTCACGGATACATTTGTCCCAGGAACCAGATAAAAAGGCATTTTGCGAGTGGTTGACTCGAAGCACCGAGACTGCATCGGAGTGGCCGTTGTTCAATGTGGGAGTAGCGGATTTGTTGGAAGTGTGGCGGAAATAATGGTGGATATTTCCCTCGTTGTAAATCATGGTGTATAAGGAAATACCCCCCGAGAGCAACCCACTAAGACACCAGTGGCCGTTCCTCTCCACATCAAGAGCATACACGGGGTTTGTTTTGGGCTCGTACGATGCAAACGTAGACGAGAAATCGGATTCCGAGATCTTGGGGTTTTCATTCATGATCTGGGTCTTTGTTAGTGGCTGTTCATTCTCCCAGTACGAGCCAATGACTCCTGCCTTGTTAACATTATCCATGAGGTTGTGTTTTTGGGCCACCGTCAACGGAGCCTTGCCGTCTATGGATGCCGAAAAGTCGTACTTGCGGATGAACCCGTCTTCTCCACCCGTGAGAAGCCATTTGGGGCCTTCGGACATGGCTACCGCATGACACTGTTGAGCATAAGGAATTGCCACCATGGGCGCGATCTCAAAGTCGCTGGCTGATTGGACGGCTTTGACTGCGTTTTCACGGATGCTTTTGAAATCTAGCACGGGCTTGGGTGGCTTATCTGCCGTATCAGAGGCCCCATTGTTAGAGTTATCTGCATCATTTCCGTTTTCTTTTTTGTCTGAGTTTTCAGAATTAGTATTCCCATCCCCATTGTTGGCGTAGTTAGAATTTGAGCCCGAACCTTTGTTCTGTTTATCTTCAGACTCGTTACCTTCGTTGTCATCATTGTCGTCATTTCCATCGTTTTCTTCATTATCTTCTATTCCTTCTATTCCTTCCATTCCCTCATCATCTTCATCGTCATCTTCATCATCGTCATCGTTTTCGTCGTTTTCATCGTTTTCATCGTCTTCATTCTCGTCGTCATCGTCATCGTTCATATCGTCATTGTCCCGCTTGGACTGCGGGTTCAGCTCATCGTCCAAGTCCATATCGGAATTATCCTGGTCATCCTCAAGCATCTCGTTCTCTGCATCATTAAAGAGATCTTCGTCCGCTGACATGATGTGTGCGTTGGGTTAGATCTGGTGAACCTGCTCGCAGTGTATTTGATGATACTCAGTGTAGTACGCAGTGTAGATGCATTCGCACTCTGTCACATCCTTGAACAGTCTCTACAGTATAAATGACTTGAATGATAGATCTAGAGTGCACTGAAAAAATAAAAAATAAAAAATAAAAAATGAAATATTTATAATGGAGTGTATTTTGATTTTAGAGGTGATTAAGAGAAATCGACTATATTTATGGGTCAATTAATTGGACATAGATCTATCTAGCCAGAGACTATTGAGTGATGGTACTGAGTGATACAGAGTGACTGAGTGTGGTACTGAGTGTGATCAAAGACTATTCAGTGCATTGAGTGATAGGAATGTGTACATAGTATTGTGGGCCTATTGAGTGAGCCAAGAGTATTTAGTAATATGTAGAGCGCTATGATAGTAAAGGCTATGGTACTGATATAGTCTTTGGTATGTATCTGGTATAAAGTGTAGTATGTGTATAGTATTCAGTGTATATTGAGTGCTACAGTGAGTGCTACAGTGAGCAGTGAAGCTGTGTGCTGTGTGCTCACTAGACGATTGCACAGTTATGAGCCCTCAAACATACACTAGTATATATTCTGTGCTCTAATATTACTCAAAGCCATAGTATCTCCTAAGTGACATATATAGAGAATATTATTTATTGCCCGTTATATTATATAGGATATACTGTGACGATATGATGTGACCTGGTATTCGCTGGACTAGCACGATAAGTGCGCACTGAGTGCTGAGTGCTAGGGACACGGTATGAATTGTAACCACCATATTTGTATGCTATATTTAGTAGTTTTTCGAATCGAGCCAAACAGAATGATTTACAGTTAGACATAACTAGGACAGATACGACTATATACTACACTTGATGGTGAATAGATATATTCGTCTAAACTAAGCAATACGCTTACTCGTAGATCCAAGACACCATGGCGGACTTGAAGTCAACCAACTCCTCCTTCTTGAACCACAAGCCAATCTCCTTGTTGGCAGATTCGACAGAGTCGGAACCGTGAGCAACGTTTCTACCCATGTCAATGGCATAGTCACCTCTGATAGTACCTGGGGCAGATTGCAATGGGTTGGTGGCACCCAAGATGGCTCTACCTTGCTTGACAACATCCTTACCCTCCCAAACGGTGGCGAGAACTGGACCAGACAACATGTACGACAACAAGGATGGGAAGAAAGGCTTCTCTTGCAAGTCATCGTAGTGGTTTCTCAACAAGGCCTCGGTTGGCTGGCACAACTTGATGCCGACCAACTTGAAGCCTCTGTTCTCGAATCTAGAGAGGATGGAAGAAATCAATCCTCTTTGGACTCCGTCAGGCTTGATGGCAATGAAAGTTCTCTCGGTGTTAGACATGATATAAAGGGAGGAGGAGAAGGGAAGAATTTTTTCCAAGGCCGCTTTTTTCTCGCTTTTTGACCCGCGGCCCGCATCATGTGACCTGGGGTACACCTTTGGGGCCATTGGGTTTCTGGAGACTTAAAGGCCACGTGTCTCAGGGGATTGAGTTTTGCGCATGTTACAAAAATCCGTATTTTTGTATGTTTCAGGGTTTCAAATCACTCGAGGTTTCACCTTAAAATCATTACGTTTCCGTTGCACATGTTTCAGATCTATGCCGGTCGTCTCTGGGTGTCTCAGGAGTGTCTGCGAGCAGAAGCACCGTGCGCGCCATATAAACACTCCGATTCTGCACTACCATAACAACTACTTCTACAACAACTACTTCTACACCCTACTATTCCACCATGAGCCCGCCACATTCAGTAGTCAGCCCGAGACAAGCAGAAAAGAGAGGCCCTACTACACCTTTGAAACAGTCCAAACTTCAGAATAAACGTAAGGTGGTATCGAAACCTGAACCCATGGTGAACCCCACCTTAGCCGCAGAGCCATCTTCTGCCTCCCCGTACCGAGCCGAGCTCCTTAAGGCAAAGTACCAGAATTGGTGCCTTGAACAGAACTTGGCCAAGCAAAAGAGCATAGTGTCGTTTTTGGAACTAGAGCAAAGGTTTCAGAACTGATCCAAATGTGTGTATTGATACATTGGTGTGTTTGTATTATATGTTTGATAATACTTACCTGTGGCATGAAATTCACGAGTACTCATTTTCACGCATCGGTTCATATATGTTTCGTTCACTTTATTTCTACAGTTATAGAAGCAACTGTTTCATATTGTTTTATATTGTTTTATATTGATAATGGGTGTGTTATATACAGGTTTCTTCCATGAAATCTATTCATTGGGTTTTTTAAGAGCTTCGCCTCATTTTTGACTTATAGTGGCTGCACTTCTAATATCTATCAGCTCGGTTATACGTCAGTGCTGCTTCGGGTGGCTTTGAAGTAGTCTCCCACCTTGGAATCACGATCGAAATAGTGTCCATCTTTGGAGTTGTTCCAGTCGTTCACCCTCTGAGCGAGACGGGCTTTTTCTTCGTCTCTACTTCCACGTTCGGTCAAGTCGTCCTTTAGCCACCGCAAAACGAGTGGGTGAAGTGACTCGGCCAAGGCAACATCTATACTCTGATCCTTTTTGAAGGAAACGCCATCGATTCCAGCCAAGAAATTGATCTTGTCAATTTCCATATCGTCGGTCTTTTTGCCGTCGTTCAAGTGGATCACACGATCACACCAGCTTTTGCCCAAGCCATCAAAAATATGCGTCGCATATATCACACAACAGTTTCGTTCCCGACACTCCCGCTTCAAGAAGTTAAGGAGGTTTTGTCTCACAATAACATCTAGGTCAACAGTGACTTCGTCCAATAAGAGAAGTTTCCATGGCTTAAGCAAGCCCATCACCAACTGCACTCTTCTACGCTCTCCATCGGAGATGAATGCCATTGACCAACTGGGATCCAAATCAAGGATCTGGATCAACTCGTCTCTCCGCTCTCGGAACTGCTCGCCTCCAATGGACGAAATGAGTAACTTGACGGGGATGTCTCGTCTAACTACCTCGTTGTTGGCCCACTCGGTGCCCAAGTAAGCAATGTGGTTATTTATGTCGGAGTTGACATGCTCATTGCGGGTGATAGAAAATTCGAACGGATCAAAACCCCCGAGCCGGAGCTTTCCTTGCTTGATCAATGTTTTTCCAGCTAGGATCTTGAGCAACGTGGACTTGCCTGCCCCATTAGGTCCTACCAATAAGTTGGTGGAACCCCATAGGATTTGCAAGTTGACGTTTTCCAAACCACGTCTTTTGTTCTTGAAGAAATACGTGAGGTCAGTGGTCTCCACTGCATATTCGGATCCAGACATGGTATTGGGGGATGTGAGTATTGGAATGGGGAGGTGCGTGGTTATACTCAGATTGCGTGCTCGAATGCGTCTCAAATTACGTGCTCTAGTCGCATGTCCTGCATGCACCAGATGCCTTGCTCAATATACTTTTAATCAATTATACACCTAATATTTCAACTCTTCCGTCCAGAGAAGGGCATCATCCCGTACCTTGCTGTTGACAATACCAGCGAAGATCTCCTTCACCTCATCCGTGAACCCCGAGTGCTGCGTGCTGAATTGTCTCAAGTACGTCTTGAGCAAGCCCTTGTACTCGAAGAACAACCATTGGTTGTCGATTTGCGTCATCACCACCCTGTCGTTTTTCTCCTCGTCTGTGAAATCCGTTTGGATCTTCACTGCATCTGTTTCAGGGTTGTCCAAGCTCAATGTGTCCAAGATCTCATTCAAGTTGCGCACAATCAAGTTAAACAACAACAAGATGATCTCTTTGAAGTTATCACTCTTGGCCGAGCTGCTCAACACACGGTTGATAGACTCCATACACGACACGTTATTGATAATGAGGTTGTAGTCCAGCTTGAGGGCACTGCGAATAAGGAATTGTGGGTGCAAAATCTTGAATTCGATGAGATACTCCAAGATCAAGAACCCCACTTGCGGCTGGTGGATCCAGATTCTGAGGATGGACTCCACGATCCACGATTGTCTGTTGTCTTTTTCCTCCTCAGAAAGCCCAAGGTCCGGGAAAGCAAAGTCGGTTCCACTGAGCTTGTAGTCCTCTTCAGTGACAGGTTCACCACTGATGAACTTCAACTTGGCCACGTCTCTGTTAATGATACTAACAACCGAGTAGATCGATCTGGACCCTATGTAGGCGTACGTCTGGAAAATAAGGTTGATCAAGATCTTGTTGTTGTCAACATTCACCACTGAAGATTTGATGGCCTCCAACGTCTCATTGACCATATCGTGGAACTGTTCATTGGTTCTCCAATTGGCAATTATAAAGTCGTAGAGTTTGTTGGCAACTTCATTGAGAGGCAATTGCGGGTTTGAAAACTCATATATGAGCTCCTCCTGTGCAGTCATGATGGAGTTATGGGCCCCCATCTCCTTCTTTTGATTCACTGCTGCCTTGATAACGTTTCTGAACTCATCGTTGGTGTCATCTCCATAGAGCGAAGTGTCGTAATCAATGACAAATTGGTCTGCATTGGGAAAAAGCGAGATGTCGAGGTATTGGTAAAACTCTTCGAGAGCCACTAGTTTGCCCTCGCCATTCTCGGCCTGCGTCATGGTGACGAAACTGTCCTTGATTCTATTTTTGTTTGAAAGCCGAATTTCCTTGGCAATCAAGTTTTTGATAAAGTTCTTCTTGGGATGGTAGAAGAGGTTGGAGTACTTGACCGAGTCCTGCACCCACTCGTCCCACTTCCAACTGAAGTCGAAGTTGGAGATTTGCGTGGTCATCCAGTCCATAAAGCGAATCTTGAGCTCATAGTCAAAAGTGTGCAAGTTGTTGTAGAAAAAACGAATGGCCCGGCCGAAAACTGGAGCAATGGATTCGGGGCTCTCGCGACAACACGAGATAAGTACTGTGTAGTAGTAGATTTCGTAATGTAATGGCTTGGGGAGCTGGAAAATCATCGTCAATATACTCTCCACTGCCACATCCTCGACCTTCCACGTCGAAAGAGGCGGATTGTTTTCTCCCAGCTCATTATCCTTGGCAACGAGAGCAAGCTGGTCCACCGAAGATCCAGGTGGACTGAATAAGTTTTTAGAGCAGAACAAATCTAAGATCGACAATTGGATGGAAGCTTCTTTCTGGTTGAACGACATATTGGTCAAAATGTCAAAGGCCAAATCCTTAAAGAACAACCCATAGTAAGATTCGATGGAGGGCACAGTTTCAAAGCTGGTGGAGTTATACACCTGGAAAATCAACCGAGGATGCTGCACCCATAAGGCATCGATCAAGCCGGTAGGCTTATAGTTCTGGAGTTGTTCAGTGGTAGGAATGGAAAACTGAGGCAATTGGTGCTTGACGAGTTCACTTGAGATGGAATTATTTTTAAGTGCGTCAGAAAGCACAGGGTCCAAAAACTCGGAAAAGTTGAGGAACAACGAGTCCTTCAACGCTGCCCAGTTCTTATCTGGAGCTTGCAAGCCCACAAGAGCAGGCAAGATCAACGTCACAAGCTTCCTTGGTCTATATGGCAACAGGTCAGCAAAGTTGCCATCCTTGGAGTCGAAAGGCTCCAATACAGAAATTGTCTTTGGAGTAACGTCCTCCACGATCTTGAAAGTATGTGCTATGTCAATTATTTCATTAGCACCATTAATAGTGTTTTCGGAGAAGTCATTAGAAAACAAGTAGGGAATGGCAAGAAGAGTGTTGTAGAAGATCTCTTCGGCAGCTCCATTTCGAGACAGCGAAGCGTTCTGTAAGTCAATGGCAGTCTGGAGGAATTGCTTGAGGATATTGGTCATGGCATTATTCTCAACAATTGGAGACAAAGCCGCCAAAAACTTCAAGATGGATTTCAAGTCATTGAACACTCCGGCATCTTCAGACCAGCCGGGATACTTGGCCACAGAATCGGAGGTCGCCTGGCCATCCTTGGAGCTTGCAGTGCCATCCCTCGAGATATCCATTGCATCATCGGAAGCCGCATCACCCATGACCACATCCTGGGCCTTGAGTTTATCTAGTAGCTCCTGGCCCTTTGCGTGGAAAAATTCCACCACGTACTTGGCCACCAAAAAGTTCTTGGCGTTGCAGATGAAGATCAACACACAGAGGTTGGGGATTTTCTGAGGTTGCTCCCGAACCACAGCATAAAGCGTGGAGAGAATGGCTTCACGTAACTTATCGATCTTCTCGAACTCCGCCACAATTGGGTTGGAAATGTACGAGATGTCGTCCACCTGCTCGGCCAACTTGGGGTTCTCTCCTATACGCCGGATATCCTTGCAGATGTTAGCAATTAACTCTGTGACCGGGTCCACGTGCATTTTCTTGGAGGGGTCATCGTATTCGTTGACGTGCCCACCGTTGGACTCGTCGAACTCGTCTCTGGATCTCTTAGCTGGGTTCTCCATGACGTCAATAGAAGAGTATCAGACGTTGACCTGGGTTTTTTCGCTGTGACAGTGCGCGGGGCCTGTGCACCCTCACCTCCCGCTCCTGCAGACCGGTATCCTATTGTTCCAGCTTAAATCGGGATATGGAACACGATCTGGAACACGATATGGGATATAATGGTTAAGTAACCTTATGATTGCCATGTGATTTGGAAAATTTTATGTTTTGGTGTTCACAAACGTAGATGGTAGGTGGAAGAGACAGATTTGACCATGGTTTGAAGCCCTGTTGAGCCCGTTTATGTTATTGTTCAGTTGGGTTCCAATTATTTTTTGGAGTGATTTTTTCACTTAATTTTTAAATAATATTTTCAAAATAATGTTTCCCTAATCAATGTTTGACCTCAAAAATTTCTTGGTTCAGTATTGGTGGTTGGGTGCTTGGCGTAGTGAGGCTGGTGACTCACGTCGTATTAGTCACTCGCTCCACGCATTCTCACTATTGTTCACCACTCCCCATTGACTATATAAACCATTGAACTATTCACAGCCTTAAATATTCACAGTTTTGTGTATTCAAACCATCAACATTGACCATTCCAATTATTGTTCTCAAAAGTATTCAAATATGTCCTTGAAGAGTAGTCTCTCGAAACGTGTGCTAATACAAGATGGCTCCACCGGTACAGAGCTTGAGAAGCTCTTGCCTCTTGACCACCCACTCTCCGTTAAGGGGTCTCCCCTCTGGGCCACCAAAATCCTCTTGGGCGAACCTTCTTTGATCACCAAAGTCCATAAGAGCTACTTGGAAGTTGGTAGTCAAATGATCATCACGTCCACGTACCAAGCCTCGGAGTTGACTTTGAAAAAACACGCAGGTCTTGATCTCGCAGGCTCCAAAGGAGTGTGGCAGAAATCTATTGACTGTGCCAAGGAGGCTATTGAAGCATTTCCTGAAATAAAGGAGAAAATTTATATTACTGCTTCCGTGGGGCCTTATGGTGCGTACCTTGCCAATGGTGCGGAATATAGTGGTGTATATGATGTGACCGACGTGCACCAATTGGCGGGATACCATGAGGAAATGATGAGATTTTTCATTGAAAGTGCTGACGTGGATGTGATTGCTTTCGAGACCATTCCCAATTTACATGAGGTCCAAGGCATTTTTGAGCTTGTGAAGAAGCTCTACTCCGAGTCCTACCAGAAGGAATTCTACTTGAACTTGAGCTGCAAAGATGAAAATACTCTTGTTGACGGAACACCACTTAAGGATGTGGTTCTGTATATGGTGTCCCAAATGACCCCATTGGTCAAGGCTAACTTCGTGGGAACTGGGTGCAACTGTGTGCCGTATGATATCGTCAGTGGTGTTATTCAGACCATTAATGATACGTGTGAAGAGTTGGGTGTCGAGGCCTTGGACTTGATTGTTTATCCCAACTTGGGTTTTGAAAACGATATGTCCAACCCTAGCGAGTATGTTTTCCGCTCCAATACTGAGGGCTGGAAGAAGGCCATTGACCATTGGTTGGCTGTTCCAAACGTCAGAATTATTGGAGGCTGCTGCAGCACGGGTCCAAGTGACGTTAGAGTCATCCATGATGCCATCGTTAGGAAACAGAACAACTAGGCAAGCTGGTATCAGACTAACAATCTCTGAAACATTATTCGAATCAAAAATACGTTTATTTTTAGTACAATACACTTGAACTACAGAAAATAACACATTCATTTATTATCATCGACATTCATAAATCAGTTGACACCACCAGATATCGAAGACCAGGGCATATTAGGGTCTTCATACATGTAGTCTGGCAGCCACTTAGTGGAAACTTTTAATCTTTCTGACGACAATGCCGTCTTTCAAGGAAAACACACCAATCACCCAGGCCATGATCAACGCAACTATACCTAAACTGACGTTGAATGTGAACATAGGTGTGTAGCCATGGTACTCCATCAGGTGCACCACAGGGTCACAGGACTCAATGAAAATCATTCCGCCACAGATGAGGCCAAACGACAGCAAAAGCTCCGTCATTGGGTACAGTGGCTTGCTGAGGTATTTGGGGTTGGTGGGGGCAATACCCATATAAATGTATGTGATGACACGGAAAGCACATGCCAAAACAAACAAGTTGCCCCACTGCTGATGCAAAGTTGATGACAATTGCGAAGCCTGCTCGTGCAGAGACATAAGATAGCCAGTCCAATAAATAGTAAGCACGGGGAATGGGTTAGGTGAGTAGCCAGGCGTGGCCTTCACAATTGTAGACACTTGGTCTTGGCTGGCCACAACTGACAAGTTGTCAATGGCCTTCTGGTATCTCCATACGGCCAAGTTTTTCTCAAGCAAAACACCACAGAGCCCACATCCAATGAAGATGAAGGCAATGGACACGTGTTGCAAGTCCTTGGCGGAAAATTCACCTCCAGGGTTAGACAAGTGTTCCATGAAGATATTGGTGGTTCCATAAAAAAGAATCAAAGCCGACTCCACGAACTCCATGGAGCAAAGCCCACTGGACTGCCACCGGAGCCAAAAAGTTGTTGCGGCTTTCCCGCTCACAAATCTGTGGTTCCAGGCCCAGCCCTTGTTCTTGAATGCACCGCAGTAACGAGCTAAGTACACCAAGCCAAGCACGAAGAACACTCCACCTTTAATGAAGTGTGCTAACATGTTGAAGAAGAAACGGCCGTTTCCATATACCAAGTAAGTGGCAATTCCAGTGGGGAAGTACACGAGGAAGTATGCAAAAAGACCCCAGTTACAGATACTGGTCAAGACTAAGGCAGTTTTGCCGTAGGCCTGGGTCACACGTTTGAAAGCAGGGAACTTGAGAAAGAAATCAGCCACCTTGGAGGATTTGGGCGTAAGCATGGCATTGTTGGATGTCTTCAAGTCTTCCTCGGAATAAGAGTTCAGGTCGAACGAGTGGACTCTGGAGTCGGAATTCAGTCCGCGCAAGGTGTGCTCAGAAGAATTCACCGTAGTCAATTCGTTGTCTGGGGTAGCCAAAGCAGTTTCCAACTCATTGTATTCAAAGTCGGTGTCGATATCCAAAAAACGGTATGCGACTGCAGAGAGAGCAATGGCCCAATGGGCAATGGTGGCCATGAACAAAATTACCGACATCTTGGTAAAGGCATTGTTGGGGTACAAGTCCCGGATGGAGCCATTGAAGATCCAGAGGCACGAGCACGACACTAGTATGAGTGCGGAATGTACCGTTAAGAAAGGGAGGTACAATGCGTGTTTTGTGTTCCAGAACACCAACACCAATGGGTACAAAAACACAAAGGAGAAGAGATATGATGCCAAGTGGGAGGTGAAGGCCCAGCGTTTGGACGAAGGGGTATTGAAGTATGTTTCAGTAGAGTAACTTTCCCAAAAAAGCCTCTCCTCGGGCTCAAGTGGCATTTGTAGAATAGGCATGCCATGGTGGTGTTTTTCTTTATGGGGCACCGGCACAAGCGAAGCCGTGGAGTGAGACATTTCCATATCGTGGGAGTGGTCGGGATGCATTGAGTCCATTTCGGAGGAGTCATGGTGGTTCAATTGAGCATTTTGCATTTCAGCTGCAAAGGCTAGAAGGGGAGCCGCCATCAAGAGAACAACGGCACGCATTGTGTAAAGGAAGTAGGAAATGGATTAGGGGTAGGGGGTTAAGGAGATGGAATGACAATTGACTTCAGAAGAAGTTGGGAATGAAGGAAGGGGGATAGGTAAGGATGGGTATATCAACTGGAACGTGGATGGTTTCAGGGAGACTAATAGTAATTAGGCGATGGCTGCAAACAAATGGTAGACGTATGGACAACTTCGGGTAGAGCACTTCACCAGCAACAGTCCAGATTCTATACAAAAGGAGATTAAGGAGACAGCACACAATTGCCAGAAATGTAAGTCAGATAAAGACTTTCTACAAGGGGCGAGGGTAGGTATTTATAAGTGTTGCGCGGGCATGCTGAGCCGGTATGGTGGCACCATAGTTTACGCCGTGCGCATTATTTGCACGCAAGTCATTTAACGCGACGGGACGATTCGGAAGCGGCGGTTTCGGGGCCGACATGCCTGACCACCTACCATCATTAGTCAGCCACGGGCCACAGATAAAAACAGCTTTAAAAGAGCAATTGGCCCAATTCCACGTCGAGGATCTAGACCCGATCTGAAACAGATCTGAAACAGAAAATCACAAAATTTTTCTTTTTCTTTTTCTATTTTTTGTTATTGTGTTTATTTGCTCCCTTTGCTATTCGTAGTATTGCGGAATCTCATCGCACTCCACGCAAGGCAATTTTGCTATTTGGTAAGAAACTATTTTCTTCGCTATTTTCTATTTTCTTCGCTGTGCGCACTGACTCAGTTCGGAGCCAACTACTAAGACAGTAACACCGATAGTACTAATACATAAGTTTAGTAATACATATTTTTACTAGTACAAATACACACTTATACTAATACATACTACTGGTACACTACTGGGCACTGGGTATTGGGTACTATTGGCGTATTTGAGTGTGGAGGCTGGAGAGTTGTAGTGAGACAGCCTAGAACAGGCCCATGAGATAAAGTGGGCCAATATCTCAAGCTTTGCATCTCGGCAAGCTATATATGCGTTGACAACCGCCAGGCACCTCGACTGATGTTCACATGCTGTATTTGTTTTGCATCCAAAGCTGGGCATTGCTACTGACGGCATTCTCGGCTCGGCCCATCTTTCTTGCATGCACGCTTGATCTTGATTACTTGCGTATGCTTGCTTGGCCATCGCGGCTCCCATCTCAACTACCTCATCACTCTTCATACTACCACATCTATTATATGTACTCAGCTACTCATGTACTCATCCACTGTATCTTTATGTGCCTATACGTCTCTGTTTTCTTCAATGTCTATGTCTATATTCACCCAGAAGACCTGGGGTCGTGTATACTATTTAGTCGTGGCTAGTGTGGGAGTGTTCTAGTTTTAAGCGCAGTGCATTACTTGCTACAGGACTCTTGTCTTTAATCTGACTCAGGCAACTTTCCGTGTGCTCGCTCGGTGTTATCCCCAATTCGGGTCCCTCCTAATCACATGACTACAGCTGGATAAGAGGTAATGTCCTTATTGAATGTCCTTGCGCTTATAAGGCGTTCTTTCGCGTCAAGTAGTCGAACCGCGAGTACGTGTACCCGATAAATGGCAAATCCTCCTTGACGTTTTCGCCGTTAGACTCCGCTTGCTGCTGGTGCGCCCGGCTCATCGCCGGACTGTCGGGCACATTCTCCAACTCGTCCGTAGGGAAGAACCGTGTATCGGTAATTGACCGTAATTTGGGGATGAACGGCGCATCCACCTTTCTAATAGTATCCCAATCCACTCCACGGAAGAAGGGGTGCTGTTTGATTTCATCCGCTCCGCCGTGCCGGCCAAGCCGTCTGTCGCTATTGGTCAACAAGCTGCGGATCAAGTCCTCTGCTTCCGGCGACAAGTGAATATCTTCGGGGATGATCAAGGATTCCTGCCAATTGATGATCTTGCGGTATGTTTCATGCGGCGTCTCCGAGCAGAAAGGTGGCCATCCGATCAAACACTCGAACATAATGGCCCCCAATGACCACCAGTCACATTCCTGGCCGTATCCCTGGTGGATGAAGATCTCGGGCGCAATGTAGTCGGGCGTACCAACTGTAGAGTATGCCATGAGCCGACGAGATTTTCTCCACGTTTGCATCTGCTGTCTGTTAGTCATAGTCAAATGAATTGCATCAACCATCACTGAGTTCCGTTGAGGGTTTTTGCCTGGGGTCACCAATGTGTTCAGAGAGCTCAGGTTATCTTGTTCCAAGAGCTTCTTGAAGTAGTTGGAGTCATGCGTCTTGTGGAACCCAGTGGACAATCCAAAGTCCGAAAGCTTGATGTGGCCACGGATATCAATCAAGATATTATCGGGTTTCACATCACGATGGATGAATCCCAACTTGTGGATAGCCTCAATAGCCAACACACACTCTGCCATGTAGAACCGGGTAATATCCTCGGTGAAGATCTGCCATCTAATAAGCATAGTCATCAAGTCTCCACCGGGGAGAAACTCCATGATCAAGTATAAATTGACAGAGTCCTGGAACGAGTAGTAAAGGGAAACCACCCAGGGCGAGTCGCTTCCGGCCAAAACATCTCTTTCCGCCTTGACGTGCGCCAATTGATCTTTCTTGTACATCTCCGACTTCAAAAGAGTCTTCATGGCATAGATCTTTCCGGTGTTCTTCTTCTGCACCAAGCGCACCTCTCCAAAGGCTCCCTTACCAATGACCTTGACGGTGGAGAAATCCTCCAAAGATAATCTTGTTCTTCTCAACCGTAAAAAGTGCGACTCCTTCTTACCTAAGTTTTGCAATTGCCTGTTCTTGCGCTCCTCACTCATGCCAGCCTCTTCCATAGAGAGTTTGTTTTCCAAGTCCATACGACGCTGGTTTCTCTCGATGGCATGGGTGACGGCCATTTGATAGTTATTCTCCAATTTTAGTTTGATAGCCGCCGTTTTGTCTTGCGTGGCTTTGCTCAACAAGTTGGGCTGCCGGGTGAAATACACATAGTTATCACCAGAAGCTTCCTGGGCATGGTTGGCTTGTGCCGGAGGGGTATGAGGGGTGACCGAGGGTATTTTGGGCGCCTGCAGAACGCCATCGAAAGGAGCTGTATTGTTTGTTTGTTGATTCTGGGATCGAGCCTCGGCCTCAGCTCTAGCTTGGGCTTGTGCTTGAGCCTGTGCCTGAGCCTGAGCCTGAGCCTGAGCCTGAGCTTGTGCTTGTGCTTGTGCTTGAGCTTGAGCTTGTGCTTGAGCTTGTGCCTGAGCCTGAGCATGTGCCTGTGCCTGAGCCTGTGCCTGAGCATGTGCCTGTGCCTGTGCCTGAGCATGTGCCTGCGCCTGAGCCTGTGCTTGAGCTTGAGCTTGAGCTTGAGCTTGAATATGAGCCTGTACTTGAGCCTGGGCTTGCTGACCTTCAAGGCTTTGCCTAGAGTAATTGTCAGGGTTCTGCATTTGCAGAGCAGCAAAGGTCTGCTGATATGGCACCGGCGAGTTGCCAGGGAAAGTTCCCACGCTGGAATTGTCACCAAAAGCCAGCACATCATGCAAAGAGCCCGTGACCAGGTTGTTCAGATGACTGATATCCGATAAGTTGGTATTGCTGGAGTTGTTCAAGGCCGTGAAAGCCAGCGGAGGCTGGAAGCTCAACGAAGAGTTAGAGTCCACCAGCTGGAAGTTGGTACGCTTGTCATCGAAGTTATCAAAGGTCTTCCCCGAAGAAAAAGTGGGTGACAACTGGAAGTTGGGAGGCTGTTCATGACCGTCCATATTATTCCAGTTCGTTCTTTGGGCATCCGCTTGTATGGTATCGTTTGTATCCTCGTCCATGTAACTATCGTCGTGAACATTGGAGTGGTCGAACTGAAGCTTGGGGATCTGCTGCAGACGTAGCCCGTCATGGCCATGGTCCATCTGGACGTCGGGGTTGTTGAAAATATGGTTGTGGTAGTCGGAGTCCATACTGCTTAGTCTTGACGAAATTGAAGTTGGTCGCACTTCTTAAGGTGTTCTTTAGGTGTTCTTGAGGTACTTTGGTGAACAATTAAAGTGTTGCCTTGACGAACAGTTTTCTTGAATTTACCACTTAAGCAGTCAGATTTCGTTCTGGGAGTTGATAGCGTATTGG
Source organism: Metschnikowia sp. 00-154.1 (assembly GCA_002370645.1). Classification (NCBI taxonomy): domain Eukaryota; kingdom Fungi; phylum Ascomycota; class Pichiomycetes; order Serinales; family Metschnikowiaceae; genus Metschnikowia; species Metschnikowia sp. 00-154.1. The sequence goes on along the minus strand of NKZI01001723.1, from coordinate 39,054 downwards.
TGTGAGTGTATCGGTGAACAGGAGTGGTCTCAGTGTGTCTCAATCTGAGCGAGTGATCTGTCAGTCTGATCTGTCTCCGTGATGCAGCTAGTCTCTGGTTGGAACCTTTATCCTTTTTTTTTCTGATTGGCTATCGAGATCGACTGAAACGCTTGTCCTCACTAGACCTTACAACTAAGAGATGAAACAACCTTGACACGAAACGAGGATGTTGCTGTTGCTGTTGCTTTTGCGGTGGTTCCTCCAGTAGTGTCGTCGGAGTGTCTTTTTCTCAGTCGCGCACCCGTGCCTACTGTTTCGCGTCTAGAGGCACAGCTGGCTCTCAACGTACCGGTCTCACACATTCCACCATAGACACCAGACAAAACACATAACAACGGGCATAAACACCAGACGCACTACACCTCGAAAATACATAATGATGTTATCTGTTGATATAGTGCTTTTTTCACTTCTCACGTAATAACATCATCATGATACTTTTTAACTGTATTAATTATTTTATAGTCATTTCAAGTGGGCCAGTGGATGGTCAGTGGGTCAGTGGGTCATTGGTTTTAGTATGGCTAGTGTATGGTCAGTATTAATGTGGTTAAGCTTTGAGTGGATGGTCAGTGTATGCTCAACTATGGCCAGTGTACTATATATACTCAACTGAAACTTCCAAGTATTTATATACGACTTGGCGTCGATTCAGATTAATCAAGTTCTTGTTAAATTCAGTACTACATAGCAATTATTTCTTCTTGCATATTGACTTTTTTGTTGGTTTCATATTTTGTCGTTTACTGGCTTCTCGTTTTCTCGTGTAGCGCAGTTTTCTCAGCCAGTTTTCTTAGTCAGTTTCTTAGTTTTTCTTCGTCAGTTTCTTAGTTTTTCGCAGTGCTCAGTACGCACCAACTGTCTATTGAAGCTTTATCGTCTATATAATTTTCAGTCGGTAATTTAATAGGTCCTTGATTGGTTAAGCCATTATACATAAATATCGCATTGTGTAGATAAGTGAGTATTGGAGGAGCGAACCGGGTCCACCAAAAAAAAAAATTAGAGAGCAAATTGTTGCGCTTTGTCATCTACTAACGCATAAACTGGAACGATTATGCATCTAAGCTATACTCAACCCAACGTCGTCTCTTGTTCTGTCGCCTTATGTTACCGGCCGCTCCCTTTTCCCCGGGACTTCGTCCACTCTCGTCTATTTCTGCATATCACTGTTTCATCTGTCGTGCTTACATACAGTCACATGGAACATGCAGTACACCAGAGATATACTGATTCTTCATGTTCCAACAGAAATTATTTGGAAGAGATACTTAAGAGAAATTAATTACTCGAGGATATATACGTTGCAGGCCGTAAGATGATGTGGTAGTTATCCCTAAGTATGTGATCTGATGTGATGAGAGGCCCGAGCATACAAGTTCAATATTCAGACCTAGAAATATTCTATAGATAAGTGCTACAGATTAGTCTTAGCATTGATACAGAGTAGTGTTATTATTAGTACACATTAGTATCGACACTGGTAGAGTCGCTGTATAGTACTTCAGAGAGTATTTAGGCCATTACTATTGATACTACAACAGCATTGTATTAATATCTGTGTAGTACCAAATACTGACTGCATATGAATATACAAATTAGTAGTATTATGTTATGTAGTTTTAATACATTTATGCCTAAACTCTTATATTCGTTGATGGTTCCTCAAAAAGAGGAACCGAAGTGGTTTATATAACTTCGAGAGAAACGTGGAACCGAAAAACTCTCCACCAGAACAATGGTAAGGATTGTTTTGGAATATTCGAAAGGGGCCATCTATGCACGAAGTGCCCTGATGGCCAAACGCCGTATCACCATTGTAACAATCGGACTGAGAGGCTTCATAATACCTTCATAGGCAGGGCCCTGCCTATGGTGGATCTAACATATTAGTATTAGTATTAGTATTAGTATTTTAGTCACTCGCTAACATCAAAATTATTATAGATTATTAAAACTCATGGTCACGTAGTTGGCACTAGATGCGATAAACCTCAGAAGTATACATCTTGTTTAATTCAAGAAAACTGTCCTTTCAGGTCCAGGCACTAAAGAGATGGAATATCTCTTGGGATCAAAATTTCATATTATCCATGATGCCCTCAAGCAAAAGCAGTTTGGGGTTATTGATTTCAAAAACATTTGCTCCAATTCCAGTCTTTTGGCACCCATTTCATGCGCATCCTCTACTAAAGACCACAACCTGTTCTACTATGACCACAACTTGTTCTACTATGACCACAACTTGTTCTACTATGACCACAACTTGTTCTACTATGACCACAACTTGTTCTACTATGATTAATTGCACACACAAGTATTAAATGTTTCAGAATCCTATTTCGTATTCTAGATACGATTATTGTATTACAGAGTAGTATGATTGTACACCATAGCCATATTCTATGTAAAGCTATAGTCTTACTAGAATAGAATTATATGGAATACGAAAAAGTATACTTGATAGGATTACTTACTATGGAATAGGAATAAGTATACTTGATAGGATCATAGTATTCTAAATGATTCCAGCATACTCCGAAAAATTGGTATCGACAAAAGAGAAAGTCTTGAGTGGACTGGTACCTTCAGTGACTCCTTTTTTTATAAATCACAACACTTCGTGCTGTTTCCTATATCCTCAATGTTGTCTCAGTGTCCCTCACTATTCTCTCACCATTCGTTCTCACCATTCTTTCTCACTATTCTCTCACTACCCGAATACCTTGGATTCTCACTACACTCACTGTGACTTAACCACCTATTTTTCTCTCCTCTCTACTCCACTCAAATTCTATATTGTGCTATTTTCTTCCGACTCTAATATATATCCTTCACTCCTAACCAACTCTTAAATTAAATATCCATCTCTCAGTTTAAATAACCAACTCTTAATTTACATAACCTACCCTGTGTCATACTTAGTCTATACTCTATACCCTCTGTTCTCTATTGTATACTTCTACTGTATACTTAGTCTGATTACTTGATACTACCCCATATTACTTTCTGTACCACTTTTACTCTACACCCATAGTCTACACCCATAGTCTATACTCATAGCCTATAATTAAACCCTACACTTACTCTCTATTACTCTCGACTTATTTATACTCACTCTATACTCTACTCTAAAGTCGACTGTCTGTAGTGCTGCCACTGCGTGCAGTCGCGCTCGGTGATCACTCTCCACGCAAGGATCGCCCTCTACACCTTGGAAGCCCCAGCAAGAGTCGTCCACACCTAGCACCATGCCCGGCGACCTGAAATTGCGCCCCTACTACGACCCCGAATCCTTCAATGCAGGTTACCTGGTGATCTTCCGGCCCGGTGTCGGTCTCATCAATACTGAGACCCAGCAAGAGATCACGGCCTCGTTTGGCCATGGACTCTCGGCCTCCAAAGCCTCTTTATTGACTGGAAGCATTGGTATCAATGCTGCAGGACTGAATCGCTCTCCTTCTTCGCTACTGATTTCCTCTGATAAAAACTACCTCAATGACCTAGAGATTCTGGAGTACTTTGACTTCAACAACATCCTGGAGGTGTTTAAGAACTTGGCCACCAATTTTTTCAAGAACTACTGCCGCATTCTATTATCCCAACCTTTGGATATTGTGCGTTTGATTCTTCAGGTGGGTCGCTTTGACTTTGCTCCAAATCACCTGACTCATTCGCCTTTATCCAATGACCATGTGCCAACTACCTCTGCATATGACGATGATGAGGTCGTGGACTTTTTCCAGCCGTCGTCACCTCTGCCACTGAAATCGGCTACTGCACCTTCTAATGCCTCTGCCACTGGCTCTCGTGTCATCGAGACCCCAAAGCAAAAGAATGCAAACAAGATCCACCCGATTTCTCAGCACACCATAGATATCATGACCAGTATTGCGGCCAAGGATGGCCCTCTTGCTCTCTTCAGAGGAATCAATGCTTCGTTCATTCACTACACCTTGACACACACTATTGAAGCATGGCTCACGGGATTCTTGTCTCCGTTCTTGAATATCCCAGACCCGTTTTTCTTGGACTTGACTCATTCTCCCGAGCCAGTCAAGTCGCTCTGGCTCTCTGTGCTGGCTTGCGTGCTCACTGGAGTTGTTTTGATGCCTTTGGATCTACTCAAAGTACGTTTCATGATAACTCCCATCCACAATACCAATGAAACTGAAGCTATGACGTCTGAAGCAAATCCTGTCAACCGCAGGAGCATCAGAGACTCCATCAGACATTACCCAAGACAATATCTCTTGGCACCACCCCCACTGATCACGATCTTGACCATTCTATATCAGTTCTCCACCATTGTTTTTCGCAAGTCTGCGCCATACCTCTTGTTTGTCAAATACAACATAGATCTGTACCTGGCCCCAAGCTTGTTCACGGTGGCCAACCTCTTGCTCCTGATCACCGAGCTTTTCATTAAACTCCCCGTGGAAAACTTGCTCCGAAAAGAGCAGGTGCGTTTCTTGTTGCAGCCCAAGTCTTTGGAACAAGACAAGTACAGAGTGGTGACTATTGATAATCCGGATGAAAATCTCGTGGTTGACTTTAATTCATGGGCGCACGAGGAGTCTGAAAATGGTGAAATCTCGAGTCTCGGTTTATGGGCCAGAATCAAGAAGTTGGGCTTGTTCAACGGCTGGCGTGTGGGCGTGCTTAATGTGATTGGATTCTGGGGCTATAACATCTTCAAGACCACCGCAGTCATGCCTGAAGAAAGGCTCTAAACCAGGAGGTTAGATATTAGCTTAGAAGTTACGATAATGAGTAATAAAAAAATGTAAATAGAAACTAGGTGATATAATAAATAGTTAAATTCTATAGATATAATAAACAAGAGTAGGGTATGGCATAGGCTTATCTGGCACGTGACACGCGACACGTGCGCTCACTCGATCCCAACGACACACCAACTAATCTCCACCAATACCTATCTCCAACTCACAATGACATCATCATATGCCTATGATCCGGATGAGTTTGAAAACAACAACCCCTTCGCAGAACCTGAAGATAACCCACACAACTCCATAATCGGATCTGCACCCATCACTGATGTCTCAAGAGCATATCCAGAAACCACACCCCAAGACCCGTACCCAGACCCTGAGGAAGAAACAACGTCACAAGAGGATGAGCCCAAGCCAGAGGAAGGAAAGTTGGTGAAAGAAGAGCTAATGAGGCTTCTCCCGGAGAGATTCACCCACAAGTACAAGATGAAACTCACACTCAAAGCAGTGGAGAAGAACAAGCCGGACAATCCCATACTCCGCTTCGATGCCAGTGTTTCAGGCTTGCCCAAGTACCGCCAGAGCCATTATAAGGATATAAGAAGGACATACAATGAGGTGGTTAAGTTTAATAAGTACTTGACCATCTCCAACTTGGAGGTGTTTGTGCCAGTGATTCCACTGTATATGACATCTTACCCCACGGGTGGGGAGGATGAAACAAAGCAGTTGATGTATGTGTGGCAGGAATGGATGGACCGAGTGGTTCGAAATCCCATCTTGATCCGAGACGAGGAGTTTGTCTTCTTCATCGAGAACGATTTCGGCTACTCGGTGATTAATTCCAACCGCAAGGCCTCCGTTGCAAGTGGTCTTGTTCGCAGAACACTTAAGCAGTTGGCAGTTCCCTACGATCCATATGTGGAGTTGGCCGAGTTTCGCCCAGTGGTCAAGGCCGCATACTTGTTGAGCCAGAAGCTCCACAAGCAGCTTGAAAAGGCCCAGAAAAATGACCGTCTGCAAGCGTTGTTGGTGTCGGAACTGAGTACCAAGCTCAAGGGCCTAAGTCACTTTGAAAACGTGCATCCAGGCATGAAAAATATGTGGGAGAAGTTGGCCCATGTATCCCATATCCAATCGGAGCTTTTGCTCGTGCAGCTGATGACCGATATGGGTTCTTTGGGTGATGGTATCTTGGCCCTCGCCAATGAATTCTACGAGATCAAAGAGGCCCTTACAAACAGACACCTCATCATGCGAGAGTTCAACCAGGCTCAAGCGCAGACCAGGGCCAAGCACATGACGGCGACGAAAATTAAAAGCCGGTCTTCGCTCGATCCCATCAAAGTGGACGAGGCTTTGAGCTCGCTAGAGTATGCCACACGGGCCGAGGAGAACCTCCATCAGCAAGTGAAACGTATTTCGGGCGAGATGATGTTCGAGAAGAAAGAGGCTACAGCATTCCTCGAGCTGAAGTTTCAACACATGCTCAAACTATACTCCCTCAGCCGCATAGACCAGAGCAGGAAGCTTTTGAAGAACCTCGAGAACATCCGGCTTGATGTGCGCATCATCGACTCCAACGGAGGCTTGTCCCGTTTAAACAGAGATAACCTAACGCTGATGAAGCACAAGGTATCGCAATCACAGGAGGCCAATGGCGATGCTTGGTCGTCCAGGACATTCCGGAGTCTTAATTCCAACGAGGCTGCCGAGCAGAAATCTCGTGTGGTGGAGGACATCAGCACGCAAGTGGACGCTAAGCAAGCAGCCTCGATTCTTGGTGTGGCTACGTTCTAGTCATAATATTGAGTTAGTGTCCCCAAGAGTTAGAATGGTCATCTAACATTATAAGAAGAGGAGATTACAATGGAGGCATGGTGATAAGAGATCAAAGAATCAATTGCCTGAGTCATAATTAGTATGGCAATCGGTGATACTCAAAAAGAGTATGGTAATAGTCATAAATAGAAGTCTTTAGTCATGGTAGCTAGCTACTTATAACACCTAGTTGACTGTGTATCTCTTCTCGGCCTCCTGCCAGTTGATGACGTTCCAGATGGCCTTGAAGTAGTCGGCCTTGACGTTTTGGTATTGCAAGTAGTAGGCGTGCTCCCAAGCGTCAATGGCCACCAATGGCACCAATGGCCCGGTAACGGTGTCCTGGTTGGCGGTGGTGACAATCTCCAACTGGCCACCATTCTCCTTGTTCTTGACAATAAAGGCCCATCCGGAACCCTGGATGCCGGCCAACTTGGCATTGGTGGCAGCCTTCAAGTTGTCAAGCGAACCAAACTGCTTCTCGATCTTCTTGGCAAAGTCTGACTCGGCGGAAGGAGGCTCGCCTCCACCCTGCTTCTCTGGAGCCAAGTTCTTCCAGAACAAGCAATGGTTAATGTATCCACCACCGTGGAAGTTGATCAACTTCTGCAATTCAACGGTCTTCTTGACCTCGCCCTTGGCCTTGGCCTCGGCGTGTTGCTCAATGGCCTGGTTGTAGCCGGAAACATAGGTCTGGTGGTGTTTTGTGTAGTGGAGCTCGTTGATTTGGCCGGAGATGTGGGGCTCCAAAGCAGCAAAGTCCCAGTCCAAGTCGGGCAACGACACCTTGGTTCTGATGGCGCCAATGGACGAGCCCAAAGGTCTGGAGGCACGGAGCGAAGTTCTAAGTGTGGAGGAAAGCATGGTGGAAAGAAAAGAACGCAGCAATTGAGTTTGAGGAAAGGCTACAAGTGCGCGAGCTATGTCAGCAAGCCAACGTTATTGGATGGGTGCGCGCGGAAAGAAAGGCTCCAAGTGCGAAGGGCCATGTGAGGTGCCCTGCGAGATACAATGACTCGAGGTGAGAATAAGAGAATAACCACTCGGTGGATTAATGAGGTAGCTAAATAAAGCAAGACTTTAGGTTCGGAGGGGGTGGTTATGAGCCTCTTACTAATAACAAGGTTTACTGATTTCAGAGTTATTAATACATTTCTACTGCTTTTGATTGATTTATATTTGAGGTGAAGTTGTATGGCTGTATGAGTAGAGTGGAGTGGAGGGTGTGGAGAGGATTGCGTAATGGTGCGTCTTTAAGTTAAAAGGCCCCAGGGCTCATGTCCAGCCCCGGACAATGAAAGGTAACAATTATAAGAAAAAAAAGGTTATTTTTTATGGTTAAAACTACTAAAACTTCATTTTCCTCTTAAACTTTTTTCACGGTTTTGCACATCGAATCTTGTTTTTTATATGGTGTTTTCTTGTGGTGATTCGTAATTGTCTATTTCGGGTTCGAATCATGGATTCCTGCGAACTGTGGTGGGAAATTTTTCATGATCTACTACACCCGGTCAGCTCCGTCAATTCCATTCAGCAACTCCGTTCAGAAACTGCTATTTTACTACTTTTACTGTTACACTACACTATAGACTATAGACTATAGGTATACACGTAGGTTATATTATACTACACTGTACACTACAAGTTACACTACACTGCTTGATACTAATTCCACACTATACTAGTTCTTTACTATACTAATTCTACACTAAGACGTTATTACCATGGTGCCGGATTTCTCTACATCACACTAAGGTTCGATTACGCACTGCTCTATACTATACTAAGTACTACTAAACTACACTGCGCTACACCACACTATACTATATTATACTACTACACTTCATTATACAATAATATACAGTACTACCCACAACTACTTATTCTACTTATCAATTAGCGATTGGTCATTGGTATAAGGGTCTTCATTTGCTTTTTTAAAGATATCTATCGAGTACTGACTACAACTGATGCGACCACGCTACCACACTACACCACTTACCCATAACCTAACATGAACATAGACTACAGTACGCTACAGTACACTACAGTACACTAGATCCGTTCTACTGGCACAAATGGTTTTTCAAATATATTATTAGCCTTAATATTTTCAATTCTGTATAAACTGTACTTCTGTTCTATAGTTCTTTATTGGTCTTCTTTCCCGTTCTTTATTGTGTCTTGTTCTTCCTCTACTGTACATTAGTTACTGGCCTCCGCATACACTATGCTACTAACTCAACTGCGCAACGCCCGCAACCTCTCCGCAAGCTTGTCCTCCTTTTCTTCGCTGATGGCCGTTTGCGGTGTGTCTAGATCAACTTTGGTTTCGTTGAGCCCCTGCTTCATCTCAATGCCCGCCTCGTCCGCCACTTGACTCAACAACTCGTCCACATCCTCCTGCGGCGTGGTCAACGCGTTGACGTTGTTGGTGGCTGACTCGTAGTAGTTGGTCAGTGCATCCAAGTCTTCGAACTGCTCCTCGAACTTGTCCATGACTAGCGAGATCCGCTCCAAGTTCATGGTCTGGAGCGCTTTGTCCATACCCTTGATGACTGTGGTCATATTTCCCGTGACCGACCGCATAGTGACTGCCGTTTGCACACGGGAAGCCACGGCATCAATTCTGGATGCTAACCGTAAAAGATTGACCCTTTCGTTGGCTTTTCGGATAGCGTTCTGGGCGTAGAGCTGTGCTATGTCTTTGTTGCCCTGGGTCAAGGCCTTCTTGACCTTTGCTTTTTCCTGCAACTCCTCTTTAGCTGCTTTGGCCAGTTGCCTATTCAACAGCTTGGCGGTGAACTTCAACTGGAATAACGATTGCTCTAGTCCGGCCATTGTGGAGAGTCTGGAGCTGACGTTGGACGCTGTTCTATCTTATCTGGGTGCGGTACTGCACTTAGCTCTCGCTGGTCACCTGGTTATCAAGGTATACACTTACACACTTACACCTTTTAGACTTGGACAATATACTTATATATAAATGAAATCATGGTAGAATTGGAATCTCTTGAAATAGCCATCCAAAATAATCCAACGTCATCCAACGTCATCCAAAGCCTTACTTCGAGATGGTCTACTGTAGACACTAACATAGTATATGAAACACTCGATCTGACCAACACAAGGTTCCAAGACTTGGGTTTATAGATAGACCCTGTATTTTTCCAAACTCTAATATTGGTCCCCCATTTCAGAGTTTCTATACTTTCTCATTTCACTAGTCAAGGTCTTGCGCATCTGGCATCTCGGTATCTTCTGGTCTTGGCGAATCTGTGCTTCGCTCTGCACTTCTCTGAGTACGCTCGGCCAGCTCACCACTTCTGTCCCCATCACCTTCCGTTGCCGGATTGTTTGATTCTGCAGATTCGCTTCCCGTTGCTGCATTATTTCCAGTTACAGAGTTACTTCCTGTTCCTGCATTGCTTCCTGTTTCTGTATTGACAGGAACACGATGGCGGATAGAGAAGCGGAGTCCAGTATGAGGACGAGCTTGGGTGGTTTCGCTTTCACCACGAGTATTGTTCTGCGCACGGATGCGTTCGAATCCTGCTTGGTGGTTGCTCAATGCTTGGCCGATAATGTTGCTAAAGCCTGCGGGAACTTCAAACCCTCCCACTGTTAATGGCTCCCCGCCATTCTGTATTGGTGCAAACACTCTCTGTGCACTGGCAATGGCTGTAGATAACGTATCAAGTTCCTGGCTTAGCGTTGTAGTCATAAAATTTGTCCCAGTAGCTGAAGTTTCCGTGGTATCTGATTCAGCATTATCTTGGTTTGTTCTGTTTGGGCTCTCATCTGGAATCACACTGGCAATTACCTCGCCAAGGTTGTTGAGAATCTCTCGGATGCCGGATTCTTGATTGTCTGCATCTGCAGCCTCGCCATTAGTAGCCAGAGGCGATTGTGGCGAGCCAGAACGGTTAGGTACCGTATGAGTAGCGAATGCAGCAAGTGGAGGTGGCAGAACAGTCACTGCAGAAGCCTCCACGCTAGTGCTGGCCATAAGATCATGAGCCACGTCTGAGTTCAAGATACTGGAACGCACTCGGTTTGCCCTCGCAGCAGTGCTGCGCGTGGATTCCAAATCTGTTTCATAAGCATAGGAGAAGTAGTATACATCTTCCGGAGCAGCACAGGAGCGAAGACGGGCCAAGATGGCACGAACACGGGTAGTGATCTCCTGGATCGAAGAGGCAGGCTCTTGCTGTTGCTCAGCACGCTTCTCGGTGAGTATAATCGACAGCACCAACTTTTGCACAAACTGAGGAAACACCGCCTTTATCTTGGCCTCGGAGTACTCTTCTTTCAGAGACACATCAGAGGGGAAATGGAGCGGGTAGATTTCTCCCGCAATGGAACGGAGGGCCACGAGGTAGCACTTCAAAGCAAGAAGGCTCAGCCCTAAAAATAGGTGACAATAGGCCAACTGCGCCCATGCAGGTGTGAATGTCCGGTCTAGCACAACAGCAGCCTGTAAATCCGACACGGCCTCCGCAAAACAGTTCAAGCCAATGAATGCTATGGCTCTATTGGTGTAGAGTTGCGGCAAGTTGTTGAGGGCCGAAAATCCTGCACCTTCAATTGCTTCAGTGTAGACTTTCAAGGCCTGAGGGTACGAACCGTTGGCCATGAGGTTATTGCCGACTTCACGGGCCTCCAAGACACTGGCCAAGCTGGAAGGTGCGAGACTCACCTGCAAAGAGAGAAGGTGCTTGAAAATCAGATACACGGACTCCCAAGACACATTAATGAGCAGGTCATCGGAACCCTTCAAGTGGGAGATTGCTGCAGACGAAAGACCCCCAAGTGAGATTTTCCGGGGCTCAGCAGTTTCCTGGGCACTCAAGTAACCCACAAGAAGCTGGGAAATATGCAGTTCCAACAACAGAGGGTCTTTAATCTCAGGTCCCAGGTCCGTGGCCATCTGTACAGCGGCCTGGAGAAGCTCATAGAGCTTGGACATTAACTGTGGGTCCTGTATCAAAGGGTTGGTCAGGATTTCCGAATCATCCACACGACCAATAAGCTCTTCTGTAGAAAGAGACAACAACTTGCGTCTCAGAGAACCACCCAAGATATGGGCGTTTAGAAGGGCACATGCAGAGTGCACTCTTGAGGCATCAGAGCCATTGGCCAAGGTGCGTAAACCATAGTTCTTCACCACCCTAAGGCCAATGGAGAGCTCTTCAACGTAGTAGCACTGTTCAATGGTGGACGAGGGATCTTCACTGATGGCATCAAATTTGGCTTTCAAAGTATCCAAGTGGGAGGCAAATGCAAGGATGAAGGCGACCTGGCTCGCATCCTCACTTAGCGACATGTTTGGGGAGTAATCAGTGGAGTTTCAAAGGTTCAGTTCAGAGTTAAGTAAGTTTTAAAGTTTGGTGAATTCCGGGAGTTTTGATTTCAGTTTCAGTTCAAAGTCACTGCTTGCGTTGGTATGTCTCCTGTACTGAAGCTAATGTTTCAAAACCAAAGAGTACCAGAAAATCAACGTGCACCAAGATCAGTGCGACAGAATGTGAGAGTAGGGTTAATACGATTATGCGGTGCGCCAGTGCTGCGACAATGCATCAATGAGTAAGTGAGTGCCGCACTAGAGTGTGGATATTACTAATTAAACTAGTCATACAAATATCCCTACTTCACATTAATTTACCTAGAATTCTAGATCCATATACTGTCTTTAATGGTCACTATACACATTGGTATTGTCCAATCTCTTTTTAATGTGTGTTGTCTGTCTGTATTAAGTGTCTATTGTCTATGATCTACTGTCTGAGAAGGCGGTGCGGTGCGATCTACAATTATTCAAAGGCAACTACACCCTTCAACCACCCTCCGGCAAATGACCAGTGGATCAACACTAACCACCACCAAAAAGCACCACCGAAAAACCCCATTTTTTTTTTTTTTTGGGGGGGGGGGGGGTATGTTCAGTTGTAGGATATGAATAAATGAACATATTATTTTATAAAATTTTGAAATCATTACTTTGGTATTTTTCAATTGATCGTGGTTCTTTACTACTACTGGAGATTAATGGTTTAGGATGTGTGTGGAATTACAATTGGTGTTGGTATTGGTGTGGGTTGGTGCTACCAAAGCTAATGCGTAGACTATGTTGTAGAGTGCTCGGTCGGATATCGAGGTACTCCACTCATAGGTTCGCATGCTAGCCATGGCTCTCCTATACCGGACTAGTCAATGAGTAGAGGTCCTAGAATCATGGAACATGGTAAGTCAGTATGGATTAGACTCTAGTTGGTGATACAGCCAACTGAAACTCATTGGCACCCATAGACTTATAGGAGACATAGACTTATGGGGGACATAGACTTATATATGAGACATTCATGACTATTGGCTTGAGTAAATCAGTAAGTCAGTAAAAACAATAGCTTGGGGAACATTAGAGTATAGTAATCTGAATAGCCTTGGTTTCCACTATTCATTGGAGCTCGTGGCTTAGATCTCATCAGTGACGAACAAGAGACTACCAAAAGAGACTCAATGGAGATTGAGTCAAGAATGTTTCCATGAGTCATTAAAGTGGGTTGAAGATGGGAATTGCTATAAGCCCACAGTCAAATTGACACTACAGAGACCTCCCACTACCATGGAAGAGAAGGATAGTAATAGAGGATATAAGTGCCCCCAGCATGAGGGTGCCACACTACATTACTACACTACCAGAGCATATGGCTTCGATATAGTGTATATAACCTTCAATAACATCAATCAACGCAACAGAATCGTACTAGACATGAGTTTTGAGCAGTGGACTTAGGAAAATATCACAGAGTATACTCAACAAGCATGAGTATGCTTATCTGGTGCTTCTCCGTGTGCTTCTTATAAATCCCTGATTGAGTCTGTCAAATTGCTTTACTATCTGATTCTATATTGATGTATTTTTAATATTGTTTTACTACTAGAAGCAATGTGCAATGACCAGTAGTATAGTAATGAGCTAGTAAGTCTGGTTTACTTTATCTTGAGTGAATGAGAATTGCTATACATGATAATTTCTTTGCTTACAATGAAGGGATGTGTGTGTATGTCTTATTCCACTTGATTACTTTACTCCATGGATCTCCAATACCCAGTAGTCTCGTAGTCTTCTTTGTATTCTAGTCATGTATTATATTCTAGTCATGTACTATATTCTAGTCATGTACTATATTCTAGTCATGTACTATATTTATGTCAGTTCCATAGTCAGTAGTAAAATATTCTGAACAATGTTGTGTCAATTAGGATTAACTTGGACTATAAGAGTGGAGAGGATCTAGACTTTATTAACTATCTCTTAGATCTCTGCCATTCTCATGGAATATACTCAGACTTCTACTCCACCATCTACTGTCATCTACTGTACCAAATACTCCACCATCTACTCCACCTCTACTGTACCATCTACTCCACCATGCAATACAAGATAACTTATTATTATCTAATTTCAATGTATTAAAGTACTATCTAATGTCAGTTGATAAGGAGAGATCACCAGAATGGTTGACCAGGCCAGATTTGGACCCAACCCCAAGCTTCCCTCTTCTCCAAAGAAGCATCAGCAGCTTCAGTATCTCTCTTCCAGAAAGGCTGACCTGGCCAAATCTGGACCCAGCCCCAGGCCTCTCTCTTTTCCAAAGTGGCTTCACCCTCAGCCTGAGCCTCGTCTCTCTTCCAGAAAGGTTGGCCAGGCCAGATTTGCACCCAACCCCAGGCCTCTCTCTTGCCCAAAGAAGCCTCGGCCTTGGCTTGTTGCAAAACGGTGTTGTTTAAGAAAACAAACTGAGTGGTCTCATTTGAGTACCAGGCAATGACTTCGTCGCTCAATTGGACCAGGCCCAAGATTGCTTCTTGAGGAACCACATCGGAGGCATTAGGGTCTGGGCCAGTTGGTGCTGGTGCGGCAGAAGCAAGAGCAGTCAAGGCAAGGAAAGCAGCAGAGAATTTCATTGTAGTAGAAGGTTGAAGGTATTGAGAGAAGTAGTGGATGAGACTAGTGGAGAAAGAGAGAATGGGGCTGGGAAAGCCCTGGTCTTATACCTTGGCTCTGGGTTGAGAGTGTTTTAGACAAGTACTTTGAACTCCCAATTGGGACTACGGCCAAGAACCACTGCTTATATGGCAGCCACACATGGAATCTTGCATGGAGCTGCGTGGGGATGCATGGAGGTTTGGGGGCCATGTGCTATGATTAGCCCCCCTGCGTCGAGAGATGAGTAATTGAGTCCTACATTTTTTGCCATTTGCTTCAGACTTGGCCCTTTGAAATCCTAATCGGTGCATTTCTGCGCGCCTCACTTTGAGATGCCCACTTTATCGTGCATGAGACGCACTCCAGATCCATCTCTCTCATATGGTGCAAAAGTTCTATTGGACGGAATTAAGCAGAAGGTGGTTATTTCTACATGGCTTCTAGTCACATGCTTTTGGCTAAGAATATTTATTTGATTCATGGCAAAAAATGTGGACTGCTCATAACCAACTCCCTACACCCAAACCTCATACTTCAGACCTCCCACCAGACCTCAACCTCGGACCTTAACTTCCAAACTTCACACTTTATTAGAGAATTTAACATAAATAGGAGAGTTGTAGAGTTTATCAGGGTATCATAAGAAAATACTGGAAGAATTTGTGTGGAACCCATGTGTGTGGAATTTGGACTGACGAATGTAAATCTAAAGATTTACGAGCATGAGAAACGCTCATAACCCGGATTTGGCTGCACAATTTAAACTAACTCACATCATTTTTAATTAAATGCATACTGCAAATGCATTTATTTGGTTGACTCTTTTCTTTTGAATGCACTGTTCTGAGACTTTTCTTGGCAGAGTCAATTTTGGATGAACACTCCAGACTTTGGTATTGGAGATACATGGCAGTAGCTTAGAGTGCACTATATTTTGGTAGATCAGAAGTACTTGGTAGTAATTTGTAGCTGGTAAACAATTGTATAGGAATCAAACTAGAAATTGGTAAGCTAAGGAATAGTCATGGCAATAGTTCAGACATATGCACCTGTTCCTTATCGTTCACCGTCTTCAGGTTACAATAGGTATATTCATATCAGTTGAAAGTGGATCTAGAAAAATTTACTAACTAATAATTACAGAACCACATTACTACTTCACTCTTGTATGGTACTTTTCTCCTACTTTACTCTTGTATGGAAGTACTCTACTATGGTACTTTGGTACTATAGTATTATTATACGCCAGAAATATGCAGAGTAATGACACAACATCAGTAATTACTTGTCTTTAGTAAATTATCAAAGCATACTCAAGTCTTTACCAAAAGTTTTGTGTAGCTTCAAGTAAGTATGGTATTCAACATGCAAGTTTAAGGTGACCGTAGGGGCTCCTAACCACTACAATAATTTCTGAAGACAAAATCTTATTAAATGGTGAATTCTTGGTTTTCATCGGATTTCTTAAAATTGTATGATTTGCGTTATATGTATTATTTACATCAATTGCCCTCTTCGCACCCATTCGCACTCATCTAGTCCAGAGGTATTGTTAGGTCTTTGTATACATCTGATACTCCAAGTCTTTTTTCTTAAATCTGTAATAAGTCTGAAACACTTTCCTTAGTAGTGATTGTATAAATTTGAATATGATTTATGACACTCCCATATGTAGGTATATGGTGTATAAATATAAAGTTATAGTGTTTGTTAGATCCACCTTCAGTTGTGCTCTACCTATTGAGGTAATTTGAGCCTACACCTGATCCTAACAATGGCCATTTCTTAACGTAGACTCATATCACTTGACAGTAAAGTCTCATATCATTTGAAAATATCGGTTGGTACGACGACCAACCATATTTACCTATAGTTTTTGTGAAAAGTTTCCCGTAGCTACGGAATCTCTAAAACCACTAAAAAACCCAACTTAGATTCCTTCTTTTGTGGAGCCTTCAATGACTAAAGTTAACTCAATACTCTAATGTTACACAAGAATCTAACACTATTAGATTCCAGTTACCTCAGGTACTCTGTTTACTATGTTCATTCGCCGATGATTCCTCCAAGATAGGAATCTGAGATACTTCAATACTTTAAGAGGAGAAGGCGTGCGAGGCTTCGCACGAGAACGATAACGATGAGAATAGGACGGCGTCTTGGCATAGCCATTGTTAGGATTAGACAGTGTAGGCTCAAATTACCTCCATATGTAGGGAAACCCGTACACCCCAATGAAGGTGGCTCTTACAGTTTTAGTAGTGTAGTGTGTAGTGTGTAGTGTGTAGTGTGTAGTGTTTAGTGTGTAGAGAAATAGTAATATAGTAGAATAGTAGCTATAATATTATTATAGTGGTATTTAAAAGTATTACATAAGTGCAGGGTCTTTGATGACCATTATTAGGATCAGACAGAGTATGCTTCATAACACTATGGGTAGAGCCCTGCCTATGGTGGTTCTAAAATATAGTATATGATTAAATCATAAAGGGCTACATGTAATTGTATATGGTGTATAAAATATGAAATGAACCATAGCTAAAATATATGGTATAGAAATATTAAATATTATAAGTCCATAAAGATATATAGCCTTATATTTGACAGATATATACCTCTGATATATGTTTATTTTGGTACCTTGTTCTACGATTCTGAAGACTTGGATGTTATTAGGCTTCTGAAAAATTGGAGTTTCTTTGGCTTCCACAGAGCCCTAATTTAATACTTTGAATGCTTAGGCTTTGAGGTCCTTGCTATTAGAATTTTGGTCTTAGACTTTAAAGACAGGCATTTGAGGACTTGGAGTGTAGAGGTATAGGAGTAACTTCAGAATATTGAAGCATAGTAAGTTGATAGATATAAGTATGATATGTGTTCAAATATATATAAGGATGTGAATCCGGACCCAACGGATCTGGGTCTTGCTACTACTGTACTAATGGTACTGATAGTACTAATGGTAATAATGGTGCTACTGTACTAATAGTACTGATGGTACTGATAGTACTGAGGTTACCAATTACGGTATACCGGAGGATTACCAGGACAATACACTCCGAATGATACGTTTGGATGTATTTTTTCTAATCAAATTAGAATTGAATAATATATACATATGTACAAAAGAAACAAGATCATAACCTTAAATCTATCTTATATAAGTATACATCTTCTAATGAATGTCCGGCCAAAATGCCTCTATTTGGAGCGTGGCATCAAATCTAAGATTTAATCTGTCTTCTGTTACGTGGACATCTTTTTCTTCATTACTTGGATGACATTGTCATATTACCATGGGGAATATATATAAGTACTGTGTCTATACCTAGGAAACAGATTGCAGAGATTAGTTCCAAGTTCAGTTCTAAGACAATGTTGTGTCTAGATCATTGTTGTGTCTGGATCTAGTGGACGGGGTGCAGAGACATGCTGGCCAGTCGTATTCACCGCAAGCAAAGAAGATGTTCGATTTTAATGATACTGATAAGACAATACAGAAATTTCAGGATGCAAAAATCTCAGGATACTGTAAAGGAGAATAAAAAAGGAATTTTCCAGGTAAGGAAGAGAAAAGTATTACCCTTTATACATCGCACTATCGCCTCACCGCCTAGAGGGACAGGGTGGGCACCCATATGGTGGTCTATCAGATGTAATGAAAGGAGGCAGTACGTGTCCAGAGTAACGGCCTTGGAAATAGATGGTTAGGTACTCGTCCAAAGACACAGACGGAGACGAAAACATTAAGAAGATCTCAGAGGATCTCAGAAGATCTGTATATATCTCACACAACTGCCTTATGAAACCCAATAAGACTTTCACACTCTTTACGAAATTCCAGGTTCAAGTCACCTGACTTACTCTAAAGGAATTTGTTTTGCCCTTGAAAATTAGGATTGCTAAGATAACGAGCTTTTTTGGTGGGGTCTATGACTATAGTACTGTAGTAGCCTAGAGCCCTAGGTTACACTGCGTACCATTATTGGATGCATACAAAGCCTAAGTCACTTGCTCTGTCCATCTCGTCTTATCTTCAGGTCGCCATCTCTTTATCTCCTATCTCCTATCTCCGCATCTTTCTTTCCATCTTTCTTCCTGTTCTTCTGTATCTATCCTAGGATGAATCAAGACGTATGGCAATATAAGAGGATGTATGAGCCTATAGATTAGAATTGTATCAACAGCTCAATTGGCTAAAAAAACTGCTACGCTAGTAAATACTTTGACCAATTTTCTCGAACCAAACATAGTTAAGAACAATAGGCTGGTAACAAAATACTTGGCACTTCCCTCAAATTGTCTTTCGTGTGTACCCTCCAACCACAGTGGCGCGCACCACAATACACCCCAGAATACACCTCAGTATCTACACTGCTAGACAACTACTACACAGTAATAGTTCTGACACCCACAATCAACGTTACAATAAGCACCCAAAACGCATGCAATGCTCTTCACCAAGCAGCAGCAGCAGAAGCAATCGCTGGAAAGTCTCTTTACTCCAGACAATTGCGTGGACAGTTCCCGGATCAGAGCATTTCTAAGACTCTCCAGAATAGCCTCCGATGATACTGTCAAACAACGCTTGAACGAAGTCGAGCGGTCGAAGTGCGATGACTTTTTCGAGACAAAAATCGCTTCCGAGTGGCGGTCACGGGCCCAAGCCATCCAGTACTGTTCTGATTATGCCCTGCTGTTACGGCACGAGATCCAGACAGTGCTGAATACGAATACCGACTATGATTACCGGACGGATCCGTATGCGGGCCGCGCCGTGGCGGAAAAGGTGGAAGAGCACAACAGCAAGTGTGTGACCATCGAGAACTGGGTGGCAAATGAGATGCAGGTGGAGTCGATCATAAGAGAGCAAACGGCCAGTGTATTAAACGATAAGTGCTATTATTCCGATTGGCTTAAGGCCTTCAAGAAGCTAATGTGATGCATTCAAGAAGCTAACATGATGCATTCAAGAAGCTAATGTGATGTTCGCGAGATCATCCATGCCCACTGTATATAGACCCATTTCGATTCATTTTATAGATTATTCTGAATCCATTTTGACTTCATTCTATAGATCAATCTATAAGATTATTCTATACTTCCTTATCGATGGACAGCTGCAGCGGCTGCAAATGCAAAATTGTTAATGGGTTTTTTTGTGGGTGCCGGCTTCGCCGTTTCCCCGGACGCCTTGCGACCTGCTGGTTTCACAGGCAGACTGGACAGAATTTCCGGCTTGGCCGATGCTCTGGGAATGATGGTTTTCTTGGTTCCAGGCTTTGGTTTGGGGGCCATCATTGGGTTCTTTTTGCTTCTTGCTTTGGCTTCCTTGTCCACTTGCTCTTTGGCCCAGATGAGGCAATCGATCCACCCAAAGTTTCCTCCAATGCGCATGGCTTCGCCCGATGCTCCCACCACTTGGATGGTTTTGCCATAAGTGGCTTTGTCGGCATCGCTGAAACGCTTGAGGAAGATTAAATCGCCACCATCCTTTATCATCTCTAATATCAAATACCCATACACTTCTTCGCCTTCGTGGCTGGCATTGTCCTCCACCACATTCTCAAACTCGTAGTCGTACATCAGGTAGTCTCCTCCACGGTTTGCCGTCAAGTCTACCATCATCACACTTAAAGTATCGTCGATAAGGAACACCTTGGCTTTGTTGGAAATGCATGCAATCACAGGGATTTGGCTCTTGCTCAAAATGCTCTTGTTGCTCTCCACTAATGTTTCAATGGTATCATTGTCCAAGCTTCCTGGCTTCCGATCGATCAAGTGATTACTCAACATCAGTTTCAACACACAGTCGAGCTTGATGATCTTTTCATCGGGGCCCAAAAACCCGGATATCTCGCCGAAAGTAATCGAGACTATGCCTTTTTTGCGTTGGGTGTTTTTGTTGTTTCCACTGTCAGATGAAGAAGACAGTGATGGGGCAGGCTTGCTCTTTGAAACCACAGACTTGGAGATCGATGCAAATGCAGTATTCGATCTCAAGTTCTTCAAATCAGGCGATGTTGTAGGTTTAGACGATATGGTGGTTTCACTCATGGCTTTCTGGAGATTTTGCGTCGATGCACTAGTAGCTTGTTGGGCAGCAATGTGTGAATTGGACTTGTTGGCTGGCACTTGAGGAGGCAGTTGTCCTGGAGGAGTATGAGGATTCCACAATTGTGATTGGGATTGTGAAGAGTCATTTGGATGAGATTTCGGCAGCGTGTCCTTTTGGGCTGGCATGTATGTAGCTTGCTGGGTATTTTGTTTGAGATGTAGCCTATTTTTTGGGGGACCCGAATGTTTTGCATCAACAAAGTTTGGGTCTTTTCGAATGGACTGTTGGAAGGTTTGTGGATGCTGTTGTGGATGCATGTGATGATGTTGATTGTTGATGTTGCCATTATTGTGGTTGTTATAATTGTTGACATAACCATGGTTCATATTGCCATGGTTTCGGTTACCATTGTTTTGATGGCCATTATTTTGGTGGCCATGGTTCATATTGCCATTATGATTTGGAGAGCCATGGTTCATATTGCCATTAGGGTTTGGAGGGCCATGGTTCATATTGCCATTATGATTTGGAGAGCCATGGTTCATATTGCCATTAGGGTTTGGAGGGCCATGGTTCATGATGTTAGAACTCTTTTTCAAACGAGTGGCTGGCGAATACAGGGTTTTCCTGGAGATGGAGGGAACAAACGTGTCACACGTGTGGATTTGCGAAAGGAGCTTGTAGTTGGTGCTGCTCTTGGCCAAGTTTCTGTTAGAGCCCATCTTCAAAACGGGAGGGTTTCCAGAGTGTGGTTGGGACTGGGTTTGCTGAGACGAAGGAGCCTGGCCATGGATATAAGGCTCGAAGCGGGGAACGTTACGACCCCAAATGTAGTCTCTGTTGTTCCAAGGTACACCCTTGAACCAAGGCATAGCCTGGATCTGGGCCAACGACAGCCTGGACTTGGGATCTAACACCAATATGGAGTCGATGACCTCCTTCACCATGGGCGGAATGGGGTCTTTGTAGTGGTAGTCAACATTAACGATCTTTTCGAAGGTAAGGTACTCAGTAGAACCCTTGAAAGGGGGCACACCATTAAAGAATTGAAACAAAATGCAGCCAATAGCCCAGATATCAGTTTCAAACCCACAAACATTATGTTTAAGAAGTTCAGGTGGCACGTACTCGGCAGTGCCCACGAAAGAACCCTTGCGTTCGGACTTTTCTTTCTGCACCAGCAGGTCAAACGAGTCGTAAATGATCTTCTCGCCCGTAGACTCATCAGAATCGCCCAAAAGCTTGGCTGCACCAAAGTCGGTGATTTTCAAGTTGAAGTCGTAGCCCACCAAAATGTTTTCGGGCTTCAAGTCCCGGTGGATGACACCCTTCAGGTGGATAAATCTGACGGCATCAACAATCTGAAGTGCATAGAACTTCAGCACGGGTTCCAGGAGAGAACCAAACTTGGAGATAATGGAAAGGAGTTCACCATATTCAGCGAAATCAAGCACAAAGAAAAGACTCAGCTCGTCCTGGAAAGTGTAGTAGAGTTGGACAATGCCCGGGTGCTGCAAGCCTAAACGATGCAAAGTTGTCTTTTCAATGTTGACGTATTTGATCTTGTCTTCCTGGACAATATGTTTTTTCGACAAGACCTTGACGGCGTATGTTTTCTTGTCGTACAAGTCCACGGCCAGAAACACCGTGGAGTACAGGCCTTCACCTATACGAGTACCGAACTGGTAGTCTCTTGCAGAACGCCTGCGGGAAGCAACGTTGTGGTCACTCATTATATGTGTTATGGAGTAGTGGTTTGGTCAATCAGATAACCAACGTAAGCAATAGGGGCAATAGCAATAGATAAGGGTAAAATGGATCAGTGAATAGATCAGTATAAGTAGATATTGAAATTTGGATCAGGATGGATCAAACAGTAGGTGGAAAGTGGATTAATAGTAGGAACAGAAGAATGCAGAGGGAACCAAAGGATGCAATAGGAGGGCAATATGAAGACAATATATTAGACCCCAGGGTCACAAGAAAAGAAGGCAGAGTGAACCTCGAGCAGAGCAATGGCTTAGCGTCAGGCGAGTATTTGATACAGGCAGAGTGAAAAGTGCAGGTGAAAAGATCGGCGGAAGGAGGTTCGGCGTGGGAGGGAAAAAGCGTGAATAGCATTCTGCCAGACTCCGCGCAGCGCACTGATCAGGCCCCGGTGGCTTTTGTCCTGCGGTGTCTGCATAGAGCAAGATGGATGAAACAACGATGGGCTTCTAACAATAGGTCGTGGGAGCGAGTGTTTTCACAAACAATAGAACCGAAGAGATTCAACGCTAGAGCTAGGGCTGATCCTGCGTACAGTGGTACACGTTTGAAAAGCCTTGGATCGGGCAACTCACGTGGGATTTACTATGTACTGCGTCCAAGCACCGGACCATCAGTCTGGAAATAGAATCAGTCTGGCAGAAAAAGAAGTAGACTAGACTTCAGGGTGTATGGGTAAGATTATATGCAGATCAAGAAGAGTACTAGAGATTTCACGAGAAAACAGAGTAATGAAGATTTTGTGGCGATTTTATGGAGACCACAAATGTATAGACATAGAGACAGTGTTGGACAGAGAATTTGGGCTTCATGAACGGAATAGGGCCAACACTTGGCGCGTGCGTCTACACAAAGGTTGCAACAGGCCAGCAAAAAAATATACCGCGGATTTGGTAATGAGGGGAAAAGCTGGGTATAAACTAAGGTAACGTGTCTAATGTAAGTAATTGTGAAGCGTTGGTTAGGTATTAGAGACCAGGTATGGTATATTATTTGAGACAAGATGGTTTAGTATTAGAGACAGGTATGGTTTAGTATTAGAGATGGTTACTTAAGGTGTAAAGAGGTACTTGGGTAGGGGAGTCAGTGGTGAGTATTATTATGAGTGTATAGTGTAACAGTGGACTAATGTAGTCATATAATAGAGTAGTGATTGAATAGTATAGGAAGGTGGTAGGAGAGAAATATAAGAGAAGTGAAAGACTTAAATGATGTCACTGTAGAAACTGTGAGATGTTCATGTACCGGCTTACGATTCAGTGCACTGTAGTTATGAGTACTACACCAGTATGTAGAATTGTATCCACAACTGTATCTACAACTGTTCTATAGCCAGCATTAACCAGGAATTTATCTTCCTGAAAGTAAAATCTCTATAGTGAACACTAATATTCTCTTACATAGAGTATACTAGCAGAAGAGCATACTACCGCTAGCGAACTAGAGGAGTGCTGGCAGAATATGTGTATTCTGGTGTTATGAGGTATAAGGAATATATCGATGGATGTAAAATCATATATATAAAGTTTTGAGTAGGAATTTGAATCAGGGTCTACGGATTAAAGGTTATATGTTTATGTATCAGATTTGTATGAGGAATGAGAATGGACATTATGGGCAGAATGAGCAAATGAGCAAATGAGCAAATGAGCTATATGAGCTATATGAGCTATATGATATACTATACTACTCTACTCTTGAATTCTTCTCTTGTATTATTCTACTGCCTCTAAGTCTTCTCCTTTCCTAATGCAATTCTCTACCATCCTCGTATCGTATCATATCGTATCATATCGTGTATTTTATACTCATAGTACGTGAGGTAAACTGGTGCGAGTGCATCAGCAATCTCAGCCGGCAGTCTGAGATCTTCATGGCAAGATGTACCGATCTAGAGCCCTTGAAGCAATTCCAAAAACAACAAAAAACCACCAACTCTAAGTCTATATACTCTGAAGCCAACCAAAATATAACCTTGACCAGACCAAATCTAGCCCCTAATTTTTTTACCCCAAAATGTCTCTCTTTTTATTATTCTTCCTCTCTTTCTCCTCTCTA
Source organism: Metschnikowia sp. 00-154.1 (assembly GCA_002370645.1). Taxonomy (NCBI): domain Eukaryota; kingdom Fungi; phylum Ascomycota; class Pichiomycetes; order Serinales; family Metschnikowiaceae; genus Metschnikowia; species Metschnikowia sp. 00-154.1. The sequence continues at coordinate 14,579 of NKZI01001723.1, read as the reverse complement.
CTCTTCCCTTTGACTGGCTTGGAGTGCACAGGCTTCGCGACTTACACTCACCCAAGAGCACCAGCTTCAACCAGAGCCATGCTTGCGCTTCGATATCGGAGTGCTCTCAAGGTACCCGGCCGTATCAGCCCCATCAGACATTTCCACCGCACGTCGGGGTCGGAACAAATCCTCAAGCTTTTCGATAGCCAGAAATACTTCTCCAACTTTATCCTGGCTCAGTACCTGGTGTTCTCCACGTCCAATGTGGGTTTATTCAAGAACAAGCACCTTGCGTCGCCGGAGGGCTTGATTCGCTTTTCAAAACAGCTGTTGAAAAAGGCAAAGACTCTTGTGAAAACCATGCTCCTAGAGGCCCAGACAGAACAAGGGAGGCTTACCTATATCCGCAAGTTGGACCAGCTCAGTGATACGCTTTGTCGAGTGATTGACGTGGCTGAATTCATCCGTGTGGCCCACCCTAGCCAGAAATGGGTGGAGGCCGCCCAAAATACCCATGAGATCATGTTTGAATATATGAACCAGCTCAATACTGATGTGCGGCTTCATTCTACGCTCTCGACCATTCTAGAAGATAAGTACATCACGCAAAATCTTAGCAGCGAGGAGATTGAGGTGGGTAAATACTTGAGACAGGATTTCGAGCGGTCTGGTATTGCCATGGACCCGAAAACAAGGGATAATTTTGTTTCCATAACTCAGCAGATCTCAGTCTTAGGGTCGCAGTTCAGTAACGAGATGCAAAATTTGGAGTCGTTCTGGATCTCGGTTCCGGAATCCGAATTTGCTCAAATATCTCTGGACGAAATTAAAAAGGAGATTTACCAGCTCCAATCCAAATCTCCAGTCCAATCTGACTCGCTGCAAAAAAGCGTGTCTATACCCTTAGCTGGTCATATTCCATCCACTATCTTGGCCAAGTGCTCGCTGGAAAAAATTAGGAAACAGGTATGGATCGCGCTCCATAACTCGGTGGAGTCTCTGTTGCATACGCTCAACTCGTTCCTTAAATATAGGGCGCTCTTGTCCAATATGCTAGGCTACAAGTCTTTTGCAGCGTACCAGCTCGAGTTCAAAATGGCCAAGTCCCCAGAAAACGTGGTTGCGTTCTTGGAAAACCTCCAACGGAACCTTTTATCGGATGGAAGCGTTGTCAATGAGATTAAGGAGCTTTATAAGCATAAACCAGGAAGTGAGGCTGGTGCAAGTGATTCGGAGATTCTCCATAGTGTCAAGCCTTGGGACCGGGACTACTTGTTGAGTCAAAGTGAGAAGAGTGTTTCTGAAGTGCAAGGTTCTACGGTGGATCTTTCACCTTATCTCTCTGTGGGCTCCATTATGAGTGGTTTGGATAAACTCTTCCGTAGCATCTACAACGTTGCTTTAATCCCGGAAAGGACCGAGAAGGGAGAGACCTGGGACCAGAATAGGGTGCGCAAGTTGAGCTACAGAGACCTTTCAACCAACGAGACTTTGGGATACCTTTACGTGGACTTTTGGTCTCCCAAAGTTTTGCCTTCCCACTTCACTATTGTGTGCTCCAGGGAAATCAATAATGAACTTGGAAGTGAAAGTGGAGAAGAACTAGCTGATGAGGTGCATTTAAACCCTGCCAAGGACTACCAACTCCCAGTGATTTCTTTGGTGTGCAACTTCCACGATAACTGTGTGTCCAAACTCAAAAGCTGGACGGAGGGAGACATTCCTACATTGCTTACTTTGGAGCAAGTGGATACCATTTTCCATGAAATGGGCCATGCCACTCACTCTATGTTAGGCAGAACAAAGCTCCACAACTTATCCGGCACACGGTGCCTGACGGATTTTGTGGAGTTACCCTCGGTGCTCATGGAACTGTTCAGCTCTGACCCTCGGGTACTTTGCAAAATAGCCCGTCATTATGCCACCGGAGAGCTCTTGCCCGAGTCCTTATTGAAGGCACACCAGAAGAAATCAGGTAGCCTTGAAAAGACAGAGACATACATGCAGTCCAAGATGGCCATGTTGGACCAAGCATTGCATGGGGAGATCTTCGACTTCTCTAGCAGAGAGTCCCTCCAGTCGTTTGAATCTACGCATGTTTACCACGACTTAGAAAAGAAACTACAGGTGTTCGCCGACGAATACTCCACGTGGCATGGCAAATTTCCCCACCTCTTCTCCTATGGAGCAGTGTACTACTCGTACTTATTGGACCGGGCAATTGCAGAGAAAGTCTGGAAAGGCTTGTTTCAGGCAGACCCATGGAGCAGAAATGCAGGCGAAAAGTATCGCAACAGCATTTTGAAATGGGGTGGTACTAGAGACCCATGGCAGTGCTTGGCAGATGCTTTGGATAAGCCTGAATTGAGCAAGGGCGACTCCAAGGCCATGTCCATTATAGGAGACGCCTAGCCGTGCCATCTTGTACATAAGACTATACCGATAATAAACAATAATAATTCGGTTATTTATGAAGAGTTGAATGAATTATAATTTTTGGAATAAGAGAAGCTTGAATAGGTGCAACGGCCGGAATTGGCCCCCAATTCCTGGATGTGCCTCATACACCCGTACACCAGGATACCCCAGGACAAAAAGGCCCAACGCAAAGCACCTTTTTTGAGTTGGATTCTCTTGAAATTAGGTTCATTGGAACCCAGGAATTCCGGAAATCACTAGGTATTTTTTTGGGCTTCGAAAGCTATTCTGGGTGTCTAGTTTGGGTGTTTATTGCGATAGTGTTGCAGCAATTCCGGGGCGAGTCAATTAGACTATTGATTTAATACTTTTCGTTACTACGGAATACTGAGTCATTAATAAAGAGTACTTCTTTTCTACAGCTATATGTACTGCCCCTAAATGAGCTATACCATATTCAGCTGTAGTATACACTACACTAACTAGAACCATGTACCACTCTATATACTCTATACACTAGTGCTCTAAACTCTACTCTATGTACTAGTGTATACTGCGCACTATCAATACACCACTCTATCATATGAACCAGGAATCATCACATTCTAGTAACTAAGGCAAATGTTTGGGTGGTTTTTCAAAAAAAAAAAGGCTCTATGTATAGAGGACTTCCGGTATATAAACACTCGACCAATACGTACATCTGTTTGAAGTCGGCATGAAGACTTGGGTGGAACCAGGTTGAGCATTATCAAGCTGAGAATAATGTGTCGTGTCGCGATGTCTACATAGCATGATCAAGACCTCTACCCATAATTATCTGACCACTTCTGACCACTCCCGCTACCTACACTCTACTATACTATTCCATACTATAGTATCCACTTTGTACAGTACTCTATACTACACTTAGTACACTATACTATACTGTACTCTATTCTTAATACACTACTCTGTACACGTCCCTATTTATTCTCCTATACTGTACTAAATTATAGTAGAGTAGTAGAACTGTGGGAGTGGGACTGTGGTACAGTGTATAACAGCAGTAGTAGATTAGTTGATTAGTAGAAGTGGGACTATAGTATTACAGTGCAGTATATGTTAGATTCTGGTTTACGTCCAGTACTCGGTTCTAGTGTGTTTTGTATGTTTATTCGTCGATTATTCCTCAAGGAGGAACCATCGCACTTTATATAGACCGATCCGGCATAGAGGAATAGAGGTCGTATTTGTTGAGCGTTAGAGATAACACTGTCATAGTCGGGAACAGTCACGTCATTGTTGGCCATTAACTCCAAGAGATATGGAGAAGTAGTAGTCATAGTTATTTATTTATCAGGGTTTAGATGTGTTACTGATGTATACTAGAAGGTCTGTAGTATTCAGGTCAATAATAATACCGCTCAACCAAGAGCGGACTCTCCTCTATATATACCTTTCCATCCTGGACTCCTTCTTCCTGCACCGGACTTATTGATACATTGTCTCTGAGGCAAACCTGACTCCTCCTAACGACAAGACCCGGTTGTAATGCTAGCCTTCACTCATACTTCCTGTACTGCATGTAATGTCTTGCATGCACACACAAGTTAGTGCATCTTGCATATTCAACAGTATTGAGGGCTGAAGGCCGCTCAACATCTGATCGAGTGCAGGGCTTCAGCATGTACTACCCATGGTGGGTCTAACAGTATAGTATAATGTTTGATTAATGGTCTGTAGTATAGTGTAGTATAGAGCAGTAGATAGAGTAGTTATATATAGTCCACTATACTATACTATGATATAAACCACCCTATAATATACACTATTCTTGCAGCCTATACACTACCCTATACATTACTTCATACGCTACTCTATACTAAATTTAACTCCATGAACTAAACTGCTCGATACACTACTTATACACTACTTATACACTACCTATACACTACCTATACACTACTTATACACTACGTATACACTATTCTAGAACCATAATTGAGCCACTCAAAAATGAATAATAGTGTGCACTGCTTTATAGTATACGTTTTATCGCGTTACTCTGTATTGCTCTATACTGTGCGATCCGCTGACCATTTACCCCACGCAAGATTCTCGATTCTTCATACACACAGCATAATTCCGGTAAACACCCAAAAAAAACCCAAAATTCAATAACACCACAACTTACCCTAAAATCTATTTCAACCACTTTAAACACAAAAAATCTTCTTTTACCCCCAAAAATCATCACTCTCTCAAATTCCACCATTAGTAGTACTTCACCCCAGTAGTACTTCACCTCAGTAGTAGCTGAGAAGAACAGTGTCTTTCTGCAGGCCTCGCGAACCAAAGCTGCTCCACTAGCCAGAAGTGTCTACACTTCAGATGTCACAACGAGTCTTTTCCCGGGCGCAGAGCTCGTTCAAAAACTCCACTGCCCTAAAACGGCCTGTTCTTGATATCAAGCGCGTCTTGGCCAACGAGCCTGAGATGCGTGACTCCATCTCCCGGAGAAATGCCGGCACCTTAGCCCAGTTGGACTTTCTTGTGGCCAACAGACACTTGGAGATCGAAAAACAGAACCAGCGGAACCTGTTACAGAGCCAGCGAAAGAAGCTTGGGGCAGAGATGGCTCGGATGGCCAAAAACGGCGAAAACACTGACTCTTTACGCTCTCAATTGGCTTCAGATAAGCTCACTCTCTCTATCCTTGAAAATGAGCTTCTGGCGATGTCCCAAAAAATCCATGATTGCGCTGAAAGCTTACCTAATTGGCTCTCATCTCGTGTACCGTTGGACCCGGATGTGCCTGAGGTGGTGGAGATAATTAATGGTGTTTCGGAACAAGAGGTAGAGAAATCCTTGCCTATCACAACCTATGACCATAAAGATGTTGGACTCAAGCTCAATATCATGGAATTTTCCAAAGCAGCCCAGATCTCTGGTTCTTCATGGTATTACCTTTTAAATGATGGCGCCCTATTAGAACAAGCACTAGTGCAGTATGCATTGTCAGAGGCCCGGAAACATGGCTACAAGATGGTGGTTCCACCTTCTATAGTCAAGTCAGAGATTGTCAATGCGTGTGGCTTCAAGCCCAAAGACCAAAACGGTGAAAAACAGGTCTACACCATCCAGGACGAGAACCTTTCGTTGACAGGAACTGCAGAGATACCCTTGGGGGCCTTGCACTCACAGGAAACCATGTCTACTCCCCATAAGTATGTGGGGGTTTCCAGAGCATATCGTGCCGAGGCAGGAGCTCGTGGAAAAGACACTACGGGCTTATACAGGGTACATGAGTTCACCAAGGTGGAGATGTTCCATTTCACAGATTCTAGCAAGTCGGAGCAAGAACTCGAGAGCCTACGAGAATTACAGACGTCGATCATCAAGAAGTTGGGGCTTTCTGCCAAGATGTTGAACATGCCCACGTCTGATTTGGGTGCTCCGGCCATGATGAAGTATGACTGTGAAGCATGGATGCCCGGAAGAGGCTCATGGGGAGAACTCACCAGCTGCTCCAATTGTGGAGACTACCAAGCACGGCGACTTGGAATACGGACAAAATCCTCTTCGGGCACATTGGAGTATGTGCACACTTTGAACGGAACTGCCATGGCTGTGCCTCGGGTGATTGTGGCCATTCTTGAGCAATTCTATGATCCCAAGACCGAGTCCGTGGCCATTCCAGAAGTGCTCAGACCGTATATGGACGGAAAGGACTTCATCACAAAGAACTGAAAATCTCACTGTCGGAAAACTATCGCATCATTCGTTGATGCCAATCACTATCTTGTACATAACCAATACATCCGTCGATGTCAAGCACTTACATGTATATCATAGATTATTTTTCAATCTCAGGATATCAGGGTATCAGGGTATCAGGGTATCAGGGTATCAGGGTATCAGGGTATCAGGGTATCAGAGATCAAAGTATCAGACATGATCACTCGTCGATATCGGAGTTGTTGGAGTAAAGAGCACGATCTCTTGCTTCCTGGGAAGGCATACTGCTAACTCTCTTTTGATCCAAAAGAGGCGTGGCTATACGAAGCTTGTGACCCTTCTTGGAATGCAAAGTAGGATCATGCTTGGTCATATCGAGATTCTTCATGCGTGCTTCGAATTGCTGTGCTTCTTCCTGAAGAGCACTGAACTCAGCACGGATCCGCTCACACAACTTGAGCTTGGTATCGTACTTATCGTTGAGATCCGAATAACTGCGGCGTAACTGGGCGTATTGGTTTGACAAATTGGCCAAATCCGTTTCCATTTTGGTATGCTGGTTCACTAACTCCAAGTTGCGTTTCTCCAAGGCCTCATTTGTGCTGGTCAATTCGGCTTTCTGGGCCAATAATGCCAAAATATCATCCTGAGGCATCGGACTAGGTATTTGAGAATGGAATGCTTCTGACTCAGTTTGGAGTTTGGCCGAGGCCGCTTCAGTAACCACCTCAAGCCGGTCTAGCTTGTTCAGGATTTCTTGCACATACTTCTTGAGCAGAGACTCATCGATGTGACGTTTGAGAGAGGCATTTTCAACCAACACCACGTGTTCAATACGTTTGGCCAACTCCCCGATCACCTCTTCCTTTAACGTAGTCCCATTCTGCACCATAAGCTTTTTTAGCTCCGTAAGCAGCTCTTCTTGGGACGTCCGTACGAGCTCATGCACATGGAGTAGTCTCTTCTCCAACTGCTCGGAATGCTCCTTATCCAAATGCTGGGAAACCAAGCGGGAAGAGTCAATGTAGGCCCCGGACTTACGTTGCCGATTCATGGTATCTTCAAAGAATGACGTGAGCTGTTCTAGCAGGTCCTTCTGTCGCTTCTCAAGCTTATAAGAAGACTCCTTGATCTGGAACTGGGTTTGCTCTAGGGCCAGGAGAAGTTTCAACACATCCAGTTTGGTGGCTCCTCCCTCCTCCGTCACTTCCCTGGAGTAAGCAGAGATGCCATCGAGAAGCTTGTTCAAGTGCAGGTTATTGCTCTTCAGGCGTTCGAACAATTGGCTCAAATCTAGGCTGGTCTGCTTGGACTGGTGCTCAATGGAGTATAGGATCAGCTTGATATCTTCATGGGACTCGAAGAGGTGCACGAACTGCTCGTCAATGTTATCGTTCTGGATGAAGTTGAGCTTGCCTACAGATGGGGCATGTTTGAGGGGAGAGGCCGACTTGATGATTCTCCGCGGACTACTGGAGGCACTTGTTTTGGGTGTCCTTGGGATGCCTTGGCCGGTGTAGTCGATGGCGTTGTGGTATTCTGTCATGGAGGAGTTGTTACGAGCTTCGTGTTCTCGGGTAAACACAAAGGTATATATACAGGCGGCCGCACCGAAAACGATTGCAAAATTTAGTAATAGACAGTGGAGTCAGGAAAGAAACAAGAGCTGTCAGACAGTCAAAAAACACAAGAATCAGAATCCAAACTTGCTTTTGAAGGCGGAGGTGTATAAGGTTTTCTTTCCTGAGTCCATGGTTTCGTTCATGGATTCCGAGAGCCCATTGGCTGCGTTGTTGATGGACTCCTCCATCACATCGAGTCCGTCCCTGATATTTCTCATGATCCCCAGTGTGCCCATGGCATATGGGTTAGTGGAAGCGCCCTTTTTTCTGGGTTCTTCATATGCTTTTTCCTCTTGGACTGCTTTTCCATAGGGCGTGCTCATACCGTAGGAGTGGTTGGGATTGGCCTCAGGACTGATGTTGTGGGCCAAATCACTTTCGGGGTTCTTGGGAGGTTTTCTGTTTGGTCCTCCAATCAAGAGTGCCAAGTCCTTTGTAGATATGAACGAACTTTGTCCCTTAGCCCACAGCATGGCTCCTGCCACGGGTCTCTGGGGTATGATGGCTGTATCGTTGAAGATAACGTCTGTGGGTTTGTCCTTGTATTTTTTGTTCTTGTTGGTATCGTAAATAAACAAGTTCAAGACTTCAGTAGGGCTGACCTTCATAAAAATCTCACCCGAATAGAGCACATCTGATAACGATGCAATACCGTTCTCCAAAGATGGTTTGAGCCGGGAAAAGACTTCCGAAGGAATCTTCACGTCTGCAATATCGTTGAGTGCAGGGAGGGAGAAGAGTTTAACGAACCCTGATTTGGTCACACTAGCCAATAAGGCTCCCTCCCTTCTCATTGTCACTATTCCACTGCAAAGGACAGTTTCATCCACCACCTTATGAGAGAGCTTTTGTTTTGGGGTTTTTAATACCCGTAAATCTCTAGAGGAAGACGTCACCACGAGACCAGGCACCAAGACATTTTGTCCCAATTTCTGGAACACATCCATGGTAGCCACAGCTGACTCTCCAGTTGATGCATTCACAGGCATAATTTTGTCCAAGCACGAAATTCCCGTGGTGTCCGCACTTCTATAGTTCAAGCCAAGCGTTTTATTGGTGAACACCACTTCAAAACCACCGTTTCCAAGAGGCACGATCTTGAAAATCAAGAGGTTTCCTCCGGCACTGGTTCCTGCAAGAAGCATAAGTGAAGAGTAACCATCCTGGCCATACTCCATGATGGTGAATTCCATGGCGGTCACGAAACACTCATCAGTGATCGAGGGTAAGTGCAGGGCCACGGACTCCAAATTGAGGATGATGGCTGGTCCTCTCACAATGTCACACACCACAAGTCTTCCTGATTTGTAAGCAATGGCAGCAAAGCCCGTGTTGGACATATTCAACGAAGTAATTTGGTCCTTGGCGTCGATTTTAAGCAAGTAATGAGGACTGAACAATGACTGCGAGAAGTCCCCACATACCCTCTGGTTTAAGTCAACAAGTGACACATCCCCATTGCTATGAAGAGTTCTGCAATCCTCGTATCCAGCACGACTAGGTTTTCCGGAAAGTGGGGGTGTTTTGCCAATCTTACAGATTGCAACATTTCCATTGGCCAAACCCACGATTGCATGCTGACACTCAAAAGCAAATGACACATTCCTCACAGAGTAAGCAGATGAGCCTGAGTTGTTATCGAGAGTCTCCTTCAAATTAAACTCAAAGCCTTTTTCTTCTCGCTGGTGATCTGAAGAAGTGACATCGTAACAGCGCACCGTTCCGTCTTCATGGCCCGAAACAAGCACATCCACCATAAAATCCTCCACACCCAATGTTTTGGGGAAGTTTCTTGGCACGGGAAGACCACCCGAAACAAGAGCATTGTGGTTCAACGCATTGTTTCTTTTCAGCAGAATGGAGCCAAACCACTCCACTTTTTTGACTGACTGAATGCTGCTGAAAACGGTTGGAGGAATGATGGTATTCAAAGATGGAGGGAAGCGGAGAGGCAAGCTCTGGGGTTTTCTGGCGTCGTATTGAGTATGGTATAAAGCACCGAAATTGGACACGAGCAAGAGCTCAGTTGGGTTATGGCCTCCGGCAAAATAAGGCTGGTATTCCGCAGGAATAGGGAAGATGCGAGAGATGTATTCCTGGGCACCGGTGTCCTGGGACCTGCGATTGAACTTGACCCGAATGGTTCTTTGACCTTCGGAGGGCCGGGCATAGAACTCGCCCTGTTTCTCATGAGATGTCAAGCTATACTTCAAAGTGTACCCTAACTCAAGCACATGAAGAGTTTCAGGCAGAGAAGCACTGGATCCGGCTATAATAACTTGCGTAAGTTCAGGATCTTGTCCACATACCCATTTCATGGTAAGGTTCCCACAAGAGTCCAGAGGCACATGAGGAGGCCCCAGTTTGTGGAGATTGGGCTCCAGAACAGACCGTGCTTGTAAAAGAGTACCGTCATTAGCATCCCAGAAAACCACGGTTCCATTGGCGTGAAGTGTGGCCACGTGTAAACCATTCGGATGGTAATGAGCCTCACGCACCTGACACACGACTTCTTTGGCCGAACCAAAAAGTTTCTTTTTGCCTCCAGTCTCGTGATCATTCGAGAACTGGAAGCCCTTGCAATCAGGGGTCAATCTGTAAACAAAAGAATTTCGAATGGTGCCCAGCTGGATGGAGTATTGTACTGCACAGTGAGAGTAGGCAACCAACAATACCCCGATATCACGTGGATGCCACTGGATGGATAAAACCGGCGAGAGCTTTTGTTTTGGCAAAACGCTTTTCTGGAGGTTATCAAGACGGAACGGCGTCAAGTTGCACCTATCAACGTCATAGAAGAAAATGGAACCATTGGCAAGCCCCAATATAAGCCAATCCATAGAAGGATCACATTCCACAGCTGTAACCACGCCAGGGGCCAGGTACGTGGCCAAGATTTTCTTAGAGTGGAGCGAAAGCACCGTCACGTTCCCCGTGGTCTCCACACATACCAAGTAGATACCCTTAACAAACCTCAAGTACAGGATATCGCCCTTGGTCTTCATTTCAAACACAACCTCCACGGCACTTTGGCCAAACACATGCACGGAGCCCTTGACGGTGGCAACAGCAAATAACGACTGCACGGGGTCATAAGCCACCGCCAGAATGGAGTCTAATGGTAAGCCTAGCTGGTCACCAGCCACAATGCTCAAGTGTTTCTGGTTGAGTTGTGGAGACAAGTCTGCGGTATTAATGTTTTTGATAGCATTGCTAACCGAACTCAAGGAGAGTGGTGCCTTTCTGGACTTGAACTTATCGAGCATGGCAAGTAGTGGTTATTAGCTATACGAGCACTAGGGTAGTTAAAGTAGTTAGAAGAGCGCGGTATGTGGGGCCGGTGCACGGTGCACGGGGGTGCGCCCAGGCCTGGCCACGTAAACGCACCGTCAAGCTACTTCTCACCAACAGCAATGGTATGTAGAGTTCTGGAGTCTAATGGAGATGAGGCATAAGGGTTTCAGGTGTGTTCAAGAGTGCATAGATTATATATTGATTAGGTATGTGACGCAGATGAACAGATGAACAGATAGTGATACAGTTGGTACTTCTACTGATGATACTGATGATGTGAAGATCATATAGATCCCCTGATCATCTATGATACAAATAGTTGGAACAGATGAAATACTTGAATACATGAGACATGAAATATGAAACATGAATCACAGTTGAAACGCACTTGAACATATGAGACATGAATCATGAGACATGAAAACAGTTGAAACACATGAACTTGAACCTGAACCTGAACCTGAACCTGAACCTGTCATTTAAAACAGACACTTGATCACTGGAACTGGTACTAACATTAGGCTTTGGATAAACTAGTTGGCTTGGGAATGCTTGCAATTGCTACGGCAGTGTTTTCGTACTACACCGCATGGGTGTTTTTGTTGCCATTTTTGGACGAAGACAACTTGATCCAGAGCTTCTTCTTGCCCCGGGATTATGCCATCAAGTTGCCCTTCCTCCTTCTTTTGTTAGGAGGTTTGGCCGTGGGAACGTTCATTGGGAATGTATTGATTAAGAATGCGGAGAAGGAGAAGTTGAAGCGGGCCAAGAAGACGGAATGAACCGAGGCCTCCTGTCTGCGTTCTAGACTACTCAATTAAGATTAATAAATGGATTCATTTTGGAACCATTGTAGTCCATACTCTTCGGTAGTTACTATAGTCTTCATTAAAGCTATTGTATTGTCTTAATTAACGCTATTATATAGTCTTCATTAATATTATACTGTTAAGTAGCTGTATTATATTGTATTGGGTAATAGTGGCAGTATTATAGTCTTAGTAATTGTACAGTGATGTGGTGTGTCACTACAAATAAGTGATTTCAATCTTGATGCTACTGCCTGGGCTTGTTTCAGCACCTAATGGTGTAGTCTGCACAGTTGGTCATGTACTTGACACCCTTGTATGGCTTGACGGAGTCGCCCATGCCTTGCGACTTGATCACCTTCATGCTATCAATCTTGAGCCCGCTGGGCACTTGTCCTTTATACATGAAATTGACCCGGAACCATGCAGGTCTCAAGGGCTCTGGTTTTTCAGACGTAAGACGTAGCAAGTCTTCTTGATGGTTTCCTACATCATTGTCGCTTCTCAGCGACTTGATTGCCAATCTAAGAACTGCATGACTGCCTGTTTGTAGGTTCTGAATGGTCCATATACCGGACCCTGAGCCCTTATAGCGGAAATCACCATCGGTGACACGGATCGACTTCATGCCCGAGATCTCGGGGCCTTCCAGACTGCCATTTTTGGGCTCATGGGCAAACACTTCGATTTCGATGGATTCTATTTTGGCCACAGCCTGGTCCTTGGAGGTCTGGATGCGGAGCTCCATTTCATTAGCATCCAAGCCCAAACCAGCGTCATAGTCAAATTCAATGAGCCCTAGCATCTTGTTCTTTGTTTTCAAGGGCATCTCATCAAGGTCCAAGGCGTAGTTCATCAAGACGGACCGGCCATCTGCAGGAACAAACGACAAGGTCCTAGATCTCAGCCAAGAGTTGAGATCAATGCATGGATGGAATCGGGGCGAGTCCAATTGGCTGGCTACCGAATTGAAGAGGATCTGCAATTCTGGAACCCCCGAAATATGCGATAAAAACTCCACCTTGCCCGAAATCGTGCCTGATAACACCGAGAGCTGGTTACTATGCAGCAGAGCCATTCCCGAAGAGGAATAAAACGCCGAGTCGAAGTTTTGCGTGCGAGAATAACTCTTGCTCCGAGCCTTAGGCGTCAAGATCACGTTCAAAGACTCCACCACATCAACAAACATCTCATTATTGGTGTACCGAACATTGGCCGAGCGCCAGGGAACCTTATTCTCCAGTTTCTCCGGCGAACTGGCAAACGGCGAGGTGTGAGGGTTCGTAATGGACGAAATGGTTTTAGAATTGGCAGCAGACGCCAATTGGTTACCTGTCAGAAGAATCTTGGAGAGAAAGGTCTTCTGCGATACCAAGTCTTTTAGGTTATTGAAGTCAGTAATGTTGGGCACTCCATCGGCGATCATTTGGTGCAACAAAAGCGTCAAGGTATCATTATTAGCATCGATTTTCACCGTAGTGAGCGGCTGGCCAAAGTACTCCGCCATGGTATCCACCAACTTATCAAGGAACAAAAAAGGCAAGAGTGGGTTGAGGTAGCGGCCGAATTCCCTGGTCAGGCACAATAAATAAATGATGAAACGGGAAGTGCCATAAGATGCCACGAGGTAGTCCAGGTTGATCTCCACGATCTGAAGCGGCAGCTCCGTGTGGTCGGTGAACTTGGACTTGAGCGTGTTGGCCACAGCAGAGAACGTGGGCACGTGCGAGAACACCAAGTACTCATAGCAAAGAATATTCTTATCATCAGTGATGTAAACCCCTTCAAACATATTCAATGGTGAGTGAGAGTGGGGTAGTGAGTGGTGTAGGGAGTGAAGGGTTGGTAGGGAGTGTGGTGGTGGTGTAGTGTACAGTGTACAGTGTAGTCTGTAGTGAGAGAGTAGTGAGTGAGACTAGAATTAGTAGTGAGTGTAGAGTGTGCAGTGAGTGAGAGGATGGACTGAGGATGGACTGGGTGCGCACTGACCATTTCGCTATCTATACTACACTCTCCAGTAAGTAACTCAAGAGTACACCATAAGATATATATATTTTGTTAGAAGAGTTGTTAGAAGAATTGTTAGTATTTTTTTTTTGTATTAGATTATTTTGGGAAAACAATGGTTTCTGGAAATATAGTAAATTTTATGAGTAAGTCAGTAATGTATTTAATATAAATAGTAGGTGCTTTGGACAATACAGTACTCTGGTAGTAAAAAGTATAAACCCTTTTATTTTGAGGTTTACTACCACCTCATTAATATAAAGTAAAAGTCAAGACGGGTTTTAGTAGCTTTAGAAGCGGACTCAGAAGTTTAGGAATAAGTCTAGTGGAGTCTAGTGTAGTCTAGTTTAGTCTATAGTGTCCAGTGTCTGTAGTGCCTACAGAGTAGCATAGTTTGTTTGATTTATGAAGGGAACGATAAGCTTGGAAACTTGTCTTGACATTCAATTTCAGGTTAATTGGCTTTGAGTGACCCATGATTTAGCTATACCCGGAATGGTCACGTGACCTGTGCTTACCTCTTCATAGCTGCCCACACACACAATATTAATACCCCTTATAAATATATACTTATGACGAAAATGAGATGATTCCAAAATTTCAACTGATTTTCAAAAATGTTTTTTTGTGGGGAGGATAAAACTGTTGTACTTTGTCATCTAATAACTCATAAATTGGAAGGATTATCTCTAAACTATACTCGACCCACAACCTGGTATCTTCTTCT